>PVJS01054531.1:0-12925 GCA_004027185.1 Glis glis | reverse complement strand
TTTTTTTTTTTTTTTTTTTTTGCGGTGCCGGGGATTGAACCCAGGGGTGTTCTACCTCCGGGATACACCCCCGGCCCTATTTTTTATCCTTTATTTTGAAACTGGGTCTCACGAAGTTGCAGAGGGCCTCACAAAGTGGCTGAGGCTGGCCGTGAACCCGATCCTCCGGTCTCTGCCTCCCAAGTACTGGGATTACAAGCGTGCGCCACCACGCCCCGCCTTACTAGCCTGTTTTAAAAACAAATAGTACCTACTACGAATCACTAACAGTGAATACCCATTCCTCTTCTTCAATTTTCCAGAAGTTTATTTACAAACCTTGATGGACATCTGAATCTCAGGGAATCTTGTTAAAACGAAGGCTCTGATTTAGAGGATGTGCGATGGGGCTTGAGATTCTGCATGTTTTAACAAGCTCGCTGGTGCTGCTGGTCCCCGGACCACTCATGAGTAGCAGGGGTGTTGACTCCAAGAAGCTGGAATCAGACCTTATCAGTTGAGGTACAGAGGTTAGCCTGGCCCTGCCTTGGGGCACCTCCTGGCCGATCCGGGCAGCTAGTGCTTCGGGTTTCCAGCCCACGTTTCCTGGGGCATCGCGTCTCGTTCCGTCCTCTCCGCAACCAGGTGAAGTTGGCGCTGTGGTTACCCTTTATTTTATAGACGAACCACTGAGGCGCAGAGCTAAGCATATCTCCCGAGGTTACGGGCTTTTCAGGGGAGTTGAACTCAGCCCGCTGGCCAGAGGGTTTTCTGTGCTGTGACTTGGTTGGGACTGCCTGGCAGGCAGGGTTCCAGTCTCTGCCAGAGCCACCCCAAGGAGCCCTCGGGTCCCTTTTCCAAATCTTGCTCTTTGACCTGCAGGGAAAAGTTCTTTTTGAGAACAGCCGGCCCCTCGGCCTGTTTCGGTCCGGGGCGCACTGGGCTGTTCCCGGGGAGAGTCGGGCAGTCCCGGAGCGAGCTGGCTCGGGACCCAGCGGGCCGGAGCGTTACATAACGGCGAGGCGGCCTCCTCCCCGCGCCCCTCACCCCGGCCCACCCCGCCGAGAGCGGATCCGGCGATAAGTCCCCTCGCCCGCCTCAGAGCCTCGGGCGGAGCTGGCGGGGCGGGACCTGCGGCGCGTTTCGGGGACCGAGCAGCGGGCTTTCCCCGCGCCGCCCTCCTCCCGGCGCTGCCCGAGGGCCCGGCCTCGGCTCCCGCGGCGCCTCCGCCCCGGCGTCCCGCCCCTCGGCGGCGGGGACGGCGGCTCCCGGCCGGGCAGGGGCGCGCAGGAGGCTCGGCGAGCCCCGGGGCATGTCGGCGCGCCGCCGCCAGGGCTGCAGCGGTCCCCGCGAGGTGAGGACGCGCGGGCGGGCGGGCGGGCGGGTGCGCGCTGCGCGGGTCCCGGGTCGCAGCCCCCTCCCTCTCGCCCTTCGCCTTTCCGACGCGGCGGCGCCCGGGCGCTGTGCTCAGGGACGCGGGCATCCTCCGTGGAGGCCGGCCCGCCCGCGCGCGCGGGGACCCGGCGGCCCCGGGACGCCCCGCGCCCTCCCTCCCGCGCCCTCCCTCCCGCGCCCCGCGCCCCGGCGCTCGGCTGGTCTGTGGGTTCGCACGGAGCCCGGCGTCCGCTCGCCCCGCGCGTCGTGCGCGCCCCGCGGACTTTCCGGGCAGGTGGTTGGAGGATGCACTTTTGGTCTCCGTCTCCTGCGGTTTCCAAACGCAGACTTCCCGGTGCAGTGCTTAACCACCAACTCTCCGACTGTAAGATCTATTTCCCCTGAGTGATCTATTCAGAACGCACCGGCCTCCAAACATTTTAATGGATTAAATGTAATTTCTTCCTATCCGCTAAGAAAACTAGTGGTACTTGTTCATGCGAACTCAGTATTACGAACGAACCAAACACTCCCATTTTGAAGGGCCTCTAATTAGTTCCCCTACCTGATTCTCTGCTGCGAGCTGGGCCGCTCTCCAGCCAGTTTAACCTGGGAGGAGAATCTTCCGGCCTGCCGGCTCCCCAAACTCTCGCCACAGGTGTCCTGGCTCGCTAGCCTTTAAAATCATCAGCGTCCCCTGAATAATTTGTTCCCCGGCCTGTCATGCCTAACCAGGTGGAATGGTGTCCGACCCTCCCAACGAGTGTCTGTCGAAGAAAGGATGGAAAAGGGTTATTGAGTGGAGCCGGGCGTGGTGACGCATGCCGGTAATCACGGTACTTGGGAGACTGAGACAGGAGGATCGCAGGTTTGAGACCAACTTCAGCAACTTAGTGAGACCCTCAGTAACTTAGACCCTGTTTCAAAACAAAAATTAGAAAAAGGCTGAGGGTGTAGCTCTGAGTTAGAATGCCTCTGTGTTCAATCCCTGGTACCACACACACACCCAAAAAGTTATTGAGTGACTGACTGGATTTGATTACCTATAATCTTAGACATCGGAAGAGGTTTAAGAGATTATCGTCTACTAGATTCAAACCCTTCACCCACAGCCCTTGAAGCTCAGATCCCCGTGGACCAACCAGGACTGGCTACGTTCCTGTGTCAACTAGAGGTGGAACTGACTTTGGAGTCCAGGCCTTCTGATTCCCGCCTAGTTCAAGTTTCTAGGCATATTGGTTCTAGGCATTCTGAACAGACATGGCTAGAATCACCTAATCCCATTATTCATTCTCTCTCTCTGTCTCTCTGTCTCTCTGTCTGTCTCTCTCTCTCTTTCTCTCGCTGTCTCTCACTGTCTCTCTCTCTCTCTCTGTTGTTGTACTTCTGATTGAACCCCGGGGCATTCTACCTCTGAGCTACACTTCCAGTCCTATTTTAGTTTTTCTTTTTTTTTTGAAACAGGGCCTCGCTAAGTTGTTGAGGCTGTCAGTGAACCTGCGATCCTCCTGTCTCAGCCTCCCAATTACTAGGTTTACAAGCATGCACCACCACATCTGTCTTTTATTTATCTTTTTTTTTTGCAGCACTGGGGATTGATTTTGGGTTGTGGGTTCTTTTTTTTTTTTTTGGTGGTGCTGGGTATTGAACCCAGGGGCTTCTACCTCCAAGCTACACCCCCAGCCCTATTTTTTATTCTTTATTTTGAAACAGTGTCTCACTAAGTTGCAGAGGGTCTCACTAAGTAGCAGAGGCTGTCCACGAACCTGTGATCCTCCTGTCTCAGCCTCCCAAGTACTGGGATTACAAGCATGCACCACCACGCCCGGCTTATTTATCTTTTTTTTATACAAAGTCTGGTAGGATTATGAAATAAATGAGAGAGATTGATTTAGTCAAACTCTCTCTGTAGCATAATTTTATTTTATAATTATAATTATTATTTTGATGGTATTGGGGATTGAACCCAGGGACATTCTATCTTTGAGCTACACCCCCAGTGCATGCATATATATATATATAAAACATTATATATATATAATAGGCTGGCTGCGAACCCGGATCCTCCGGTCTCAGCCTCCCAAGTACTGGGATTACAAGCGTGTGCCACCACACCCGGCTATATATATGCTATTTTTTAAACAAGGTCTAGCTAGGTTGCCGATGGCCTTTCTAAATTGATGAGGCTCGTCTTGAACCTGTGATCCTCCTGTCTCAGCCTTCCAAGTACTGGAATTATAGGAATCCTTAATTTTTTGGGTGTGTTCACCTACGAAAAACCAGGGGCATTCTACCTCCTTTTTTTTTTTGGTGGTGGTGGTACTGGGGATTGAACTCAGGGAAATTCTATCTCTTAGCTACAATCCCAGCCCTATTTTATTTTTATTTTGAAACAGGGTCTCACTAGGTTGATGAGCATCTCACCACTTCCTGAGGCTGTCCTCGAACCTGTGATCCTGCTGTCTCAGCCTCCCAACTATTGGGATTACAGGTCCCAACCATGCCTGGCTTTTCAGTTCTTCTTAATGAAGATGAATATACAGATACATTCCAGGTGAACTCCCACTAGAAGAAAAGCAATTAAAATAGATGGGAGTCTACCTTCATTTGTCCTTCGAGTTTCTTTTGTTTCTGTGCTTCCTGTGGTGATGTTTGCTGAAAGGGCATGATTTATGGTGTTGGAACTGGCTTAAGACAAGTAGCTCCTAGGAGGACCATTTATTTGTTGGATTAACACTGTGACCTATATCAGAAGTCATGGTTTAAAATTTAAAGGCCTTTAGAACTGACTTATCTAGCATTTTAGCAGTGCATTGTACTGCATATTTTTCATGTTTTTCAACTTAGTTCAATTTAACAGGTATTCGTTGAGTACCTATTATGTGCCAAGTGCTGTCCTAGGCATTAGGGATGCATCGATGAACAAAACAAAGAACTCTGATCCCATGGAGCTGAAGTTAAAATTCATTCATCAGCATTTCCCCAGGATTTTGTTAGGAAGATCAAGGGAATTTCAGTTTCACCTAAGAAGGGAATGAACACAAATGTTCCAGTCTATCTTCTTGCCAATTCCAGGATCTCTTGATTAATCATAGGAAACAAAAACAAACTCAGATGCAGTAGCTTTTATGAATTTACCTTTCACTGTATATGAATAGCAGTTCTCTCACCTTTGGTTGTCTAAAGTGTGTTCACTCCATTATGGTAGGGACATCATTGTGGTGACTTTAAACCTAATGAAGCGTGAGAGGATTAGGTTTCTCAAAAGTGTTAGTGCTAGCTGGGTGTTGTGGTACACATCCATAATCCAAGTACTTGGGAGGCTGAGACTGGAGGATCATCACAGGTTTGAGGACAGCCTCAGAGAGACCCTGTTTCAAAATATAAAATAAAAGCTGAGCGTGTTGGCAAATGCTTGTAATACCAATACTTGGGAGGCGGAGACAGGAGGGTCACAGGTTCGTGGCCAGCCTCAGCAACTTAGTGGGGGCCCTCTGTAACTTAGCGAGACCCTGTTTCAAAATCAAAATAAAATAAGGCTGGGGATGCAGCTCAGAGGTAGAATGCCCCTGGGTTCAATCTCCAGTAACACACACACACACACACACACACAAGTGTTAGTGTTACCATGTTAGTATTGGAGACTGTCATTGCATTAGTTGGTACGCTGCAGCTAGCTTTTTACTTATTTATGAAGATGGTGTTCTGTTTTTATTTTGTCTCACTTTTCATTTGGTCCCCCGCTCTTCATATTTGCAGGCCATACAGAGTTGTGACTTTCTGGTAAATCCGTTACCATGGTACTTTTTCTTTTTAATCAGACATTCCAGTTTTAAGCATTCTCTAATTCTCTCAATCTCATTTTCTTCAAAACAACATGGTTTGCAAGCTCAGGCATGTTTGTTGTTTTAAACAAAAGCTTATCAAAATGAACTTGGCAATGTTTTGGTTGTATACAGCCAAAAAAAAAAAAAGTATTCAGTACAGCATTTGGGGTTGTTACTGCATTCCTCACCTAACCAACTGCTTTGCTTTAAAAAATAGAAGCTATTTTATCCTTCCTTCCCTCCCTTCCTTCCTTCCTTCCTTCCTTCCTTCCTTCCTTCCTTCCTGGGATTGAACCTGGGGCATTCTACCTCTGAGCTACACCCTGAGCCCTACTTTACTTTTTATTTTGAAATAGGGTCTCACTAAGTTGAGGATGGCCTGGATAAGTTGTTGAAGCCGGCTTTGAACCTGTGATCCTCCTGTTTCAGCCTCCCAAGTACTGGGATTACAAGCATGCATCACCATGCCCGGCTGTGGTATACTTTTATTGAGGAAAACCGCATCCACAGTTGAAATTATTGGGGGATTTTGAGCCCAAACACACACACACTCTCTCTCTGTCTTTGCGCATCTGTTTTAAATTTGCTTGAATCAAAGGACACCAGAGTGTCATTATCTAACAGTGTCCTATTTAAAGGTGGTCTCTGTGAGGCACTTGGCAAGAGTCCCGATCTGTGATGGCTGCTGGGCTCCCTGAGTAGCTGATTTCTTTCTTCACTCACCCACCACTTTGCCCCATCAAGTACTCATCCCTCTTTCTTTAACTGTATGTACCTTGATGAGGGCGGTGCATTGCTCTAACCAAGTAGGAAGTTGCATGTCACTAATTATTTAATATAATTAGCAGCAGGACGTGCTGGTGCACACCTGTAATCCCAGTACTTGGGAGGCTGAGACAGGAGTATCACAGGTTCGAGGACAGCCTCAGCAAATAGTGAGACTCTCAGCAACCTAGTGTAAAAGCAAAAAATAAGTGAGCCAGACATGGTGGCGCATGCTTGTAATTCTAGTACTTGGGAGGCTGAGACAGGAGGATTGCAGGTTCAAAGCCAGTCTTGGCAACTTAGTGAGGCTCTTGGCAACCCAGTGAGACCCTGTTTCCAAATAAGAAATAAAATTGGGCGGGGGATATAGCTTGAAGGTAGAATGTCTACCCAATAAAATAAAAATAAAAACAAAATAAAAAGGCTGGGGGTGTAGCTCAGAGGTAGAACACCCATGAGTTCAATCCCCAGTAACACACACACACACACACACACACACACACACACACACACATTATCTAACAGTGTCCTATTTAAAGGTGGTCTCTGTGAGGCACTTGGAAAGAGTCCCTATATATATATATATATATATATAGTGTGTGTGTGTATATACTATATATTCTATATACATATATTCTATATATATGTAGTTTAGTTTTTGTGTATATAATATATACTCATTAGGTTATTGATTTAATATTTATTGAACTTCAACTCCTCATTGATGATTTGTGTAACGACTCTATTCCGGGCACTTCTCTTCTGTGCTGGTGGCAGCAGGGGATGTACAGATACCGCGCCTGCCTCAGCAACCTAGTGAGACCTTGTTTCAAAATAAGAAATAAAATAGAGCTGGGGGTGTAGCTCAGAGATTGAATGCCCCTGGGTTCAATTTAAAAAAAAAAAGATAAAGTCAACCTAGAGTAAAAGAGGAAGAAAAAATGTTGGGGGCTTAATCTTTGACACAATGACCGGTCCCTTCATTGCTGGAACACTCTACTAACTAAAATACTTTTTTTTTTTGCGGTACTGGGGATTGAACCCAGGGGTGTTCTACCTCTAAGCTACACCCCTAGCCCTATTATTTGTTTATTTATTTATATTTGTGGTACTGGGGATTGAACCCAGGGGCATTCTACCTCCGAGCTACACCCCCAGCCCTATTTTTTATTCTTCATTTTGAAACAGGGTCTTGCTAGGTTGATGAGTCTCACTACCTGAGGCTGTCCTCAAACCTGTGATCCTCCTATCTCAGCCTCCCAAGTGCTGGGATTACAAGTGTGCACCACCACGCCTGGCACTAAAATACTTTTTAACAAGTACCTTATGTATGAGCATTTATTTATTCCTTATGTGGATGCTTTGGCTTTTCTTAAGAGTGTTTTTTTTTTTTTGGTACTGGGGATTGAACCCAGGGACGTTCTACCTCCAAGCTATTCCCCAGCCCTATTTTACTGTTTATTTTGGAACAGGGTCTTAAGTTGCTGAGGGCCTCACCAAGTTGCTGAGACTGGACTCGAACCTGTGATTCTCTGTCCCAGCCTCCCAAGTACTGAGATTATAAGCGTGCACCACCATACCCAGCTCTTAAAGCAGATTTAACTTTGTTGTGAGTGTGGATTTTTGGTTTTTGGTGGTTTCTCCATGGGCCATGATGTGGTTGTTTTGAAGTTACAGTTTCAGAGAGTGAAAATTGCTATTTCAAGAAATACAGCTGGTTTCAATAGATAAATATGAGCTCATTTCCATGGAAAGTATTTCATCAAGCAAAGCAGAGTTACAAAAACAATACCCGTTGTCTCTAAAATAAGTAATGACACTCTTGGTTTGTAATCTGTCAAATAAACCACAAGATGGTAAATTGTGCTTGGAAATACTTTGAAAAATTATAGTCTGCAAATGCTTTGGGTGGTAAATGTTAAGTATTGGCGTAGTTAACATTTTATGTTGCTGCTCTCTTGTCATATGTGAGCCAGGCAGTCAGAACAGGGAGGGGAAGGGTTGCTGATTTTTATGCTGATTTGGAAACTTGAAAACTAGGTTCAAGACTCCTCTATAATCTTAAGTGACTAATTCTATATCCATGAGACTCATAAACAGAAGTTTGTGTCCAGATGCAGAGAGATGAGCTATTTTCAAGATATACTGGAAACCCTCAGAAATTGAAACATTAAAAGATCTCTCAACTGAAGCAATTGGAAGTCACTAGAACAGTCAAAAGCTGATCCGCATATTGCAAACATTTTATTTTAACCTTAGTCAGATGAATAAATGTAAGTGCATTCGCTAGTCTTTGGATATTGAGTCACGGTTGGAGTTCTGTGCTGCCTTTCTTGGTTAATCCAGGCCCCATTCTTGCTTCCATTTCTTTTTTTTTTTTTTTTGCGATACTGGGATTGAACCCAGGGGAATTCTACCTCCGAGTTACACCCCCAGTTCTATTTTTTATTCTTTATTTTGGAACCAGGTCTCACTAAGTTGCGGAGGGCCTCACTAAATAGCTGAGGCTGGCTGCGAACCCAGATCCTCTGGTCTTGCTTCCATTCTTAAAAGTGGAGCAGGACCTTAAAGAAGCTTGTCAAAATGCCTAAGTGCAAAATCTTTCTAGATATTTCTGCAGTAATTTTGGATTGTTTGTAGCTATCTGTTCTACACCAAAGTAGTAGTAATAGTTTGTTGGTGTTTCTTTTTTAAAGCTTTATAGTCTTTTTTAGTGGAAATAAAATTCACTTAACATAAATTTCACCAATTTAATCCTGTTAAGTGTACAATTTATCAGGGTATGGTAGTGTACGCCTGTAATCCCAGTACCTGGGAGCTGAGACAGGAGGATGGCAGGTTCAAGACCAGCCTCAGCAGCTTAGTAAAACTCTCAGCAACCTAGTGAAGCCCTGTTTCAAAAACAAAAAGTTAAAGAAGGGCTGGGGGTATAGCTCAGGGGTAGAATGCCTTTGGGTTCAATCCCTAGTACCACAAAGAAAAATAAATAAATAAGTAAATAAATAAAAAAGTGAAGTGTACAATTCAGTGGTCTTTAGTATCTTCACAATGTTCTACAACCATCACCACTATCTAATTCCAGAACATAGCCATCACACCAAAAAGAAAGCCTGTGCCACTATTTGTCCTTCCCAGGTCCCCACCTCCGTCTCCTGGCGACCACTGATTCACTTTTTGTCTCTGTGGATTTGCCTCTTCTGGACATTTCATATAAATGGAATCAAACCATATGTGGTCTTTTTGTATCTGGCTTCTTTCACTTAATGTTTCCAAGGTTCATCTGTATCACAACACCTATTGATTTTTTTTTTTTTGGTAGTACTAGGGATTGAACCCAGGGGCATTCTACCTCTGAGCTACACCCCCAACCCTTTTTATTTTTCATTTTGAAACAGGGTCTCACTAAGTTGCTGAGACTGGTTGCAAACTTGCACTCCTCCTGTTTCAGTTTCCCAAGTACTGGAATTATAGGTGTGTGCCACCACACCTGGCTTGATTTTGGGTTTTTTTTTTTTTTGGGTGGTGCTGGGGATTGAACCCAGGGGCATTCTACCTCCGAGCTATATCCCAGCCCTATTTTTTATTCTTTATTTTGAAACAGGGTCTCACCAAGTTGCGGAGGGCTTTGCTAAGTTGCTGAGGCTGGCTGCGAACCTGCGATCCTCCTGTCTCAGCCTCCCAAGTATTGAGATTATAGGTGTGTGCCACCATACCCAGCTTTTTTTTTTTATGTGGCTTACTTTCATGGGCTGCTATAGTTTTAGATGTTGAATGTTCTCCAAAGGTCCATGTATTAAAGGCTTGGTCTTGAAGACAGTGCTACTGGGAGGTGGTGGGACCTCCGAGAGGTGGGGCCTTATGGGATGTCCTTTAGTAACTGAGGGCATACCTTTGAAAGAAATTGTGGGGCCGGGCATGGTGGTGCAATGTTGTAATCCCAGTACTTGGGAGGCTGAGACAGGACGATCACAGGTTTGAGGACAGCTTCAGCAAGTACTGAGACTCTCATCAACCTAGGGAGACCCTATGCCAAATAAAAAATAAAATAGGGCTGGGGGTGTAGCTCAGAGGTAGAATGCCACTGGGTTCAATCCCCAGTACCACAAACACACATTAAAATTCCCAACATCACAAAGGAGAAACAGAAGAGGTAAGAATGTGCTCCCATAAAGAAGGTATATTCTAGCCAGGCGTGGTGGCACACACCTGTAATCTCAGTACTCGGGAGACTGAGACAGGAGGATTGTAGGTTCGAGACTAGATTCAGACTCAGCAACTTATCAAGACTAAGACTCTCAGCAACCTAGTGAGACCCTGTTTCAAAATAAATAAATAGGGCTGGGGTATAGTTCGGAGGTAGAAGACTCCTGGGTTCAATCCCCAGTACCACAAAAAAAGAAAAAAAGTAATATTCTTTTGTCTCCATAAAAGCCTTGCTGTGCTACTCATCTCCCAAGGAGTAGCTCAGACACATCCTCTCTAAAGTCTTCCCTAACCCTAACTCCTCACCCACCTGCATGCGCTTTCTCCTTCCTTTTAATTTCCAAAGCTGGAGGTGTAGCTTGGAGGTAGAATACCCCTAGGTTCAATCCCCAGTAGCCTCCCCTACCACCACACACACACACACACACACACAGTCTCGCTAAATTGCTGAGGCTGACCTCAAACCTGTAATCCTCCTGTCTCAGCCTCCCAAGAACTAGGGAGGCTCCACCATGCCTGGCTCCTGTTGAAATTTAATCCCCATTATGAGATATAAAGAGGTGGGACCTCTTGTGATCTTTAAGAGGTGACTAGGGCTCTGCCCTCAGGAATAGATTAATCCATTCATGCAATTAATAGGTTAATGGATGAATGAGTCATTTCAAGAGTAGGTCTGCTCTAAAAGCCAGCTGGGCTAGCTCTCTAGCATATTTCCTGTCTCTCCCATGTGATGGCCTGTGTTACCTCAGGACTTTGCCAGCAAGAACTCATCAACTGTAATCTCAGTATTTGGGAGGCTGAGACAGGAGGATCACAGGTTTGAAGCTACCCTTACCAACTTAGCAAGAACCTCAGCAATTTAGTGAGACCCTGTTTCAAAATAATAATTAAAAAAAAAAGTTGGGCATGGTGGCGCACGCCTGTAATCCCAGTACTTGGGAGGCTGAGACAGGAGGATCGCGGGTTGACAGCCAGTCTCAGCAAGTAGTGAGGTTCTCCGCAACCTAGCGAGACCCTGTTTCAAAATAAAGAATAAAAAATAGGGCTGGGGGGCTGTAGCTCGGAGGTAGAATGCCCCTGGGTTCAATCCCCAATACCATACACACACACACACAAAAGGTTGGGGAGTGTAGCTTGGAGGTATTATGCCCCTGGGTTCAATCCCCAGTACCAAAAAAAGGGGGGGCCATCACCAGATAAAGTGCCTTGACCTTGGTCCAGAGCAAAGGGCCAAAATAAACCTCTTTTCTTAATAATGTACCCAGTGTGGTTTTGTATTTTTAGCCACAGAAAGTGGTCTATAATAGTAAGTGACATACGGTAAATATTACATTTGTTGAATAAGTGAATCAATGACAACATAATCATGAGTGGTCAGAGGAAGAGAATCCTCCTGCCCAAGAAAGTAAGAATCAGGAGCCCTCGGGAAGAAGGAGAAGCGGGGAGACTCCTGTCATGGAAATCCAGGGAAGAACAAGTTATGATAATGCGAGAGGTGAACAGTGCCAACGCTACAGTTAATTAAGGACGGCGGAGTGGCCGCCGGAAACGAGGGGTCACAACCTGGTGATAATGTCAGAAACCGCTTGAGCGATGTGTAAGGGAGGCAGGAGGCAAATTCCATTCCACTGAAGTGGAGGCGAGAAAGAGGGGCGAGGCGATAGTGTAGACAGGTCCTTAAGAGGCTGAGTTTGTGGAGGGAAGAATTGGTGATTGTCAGAAAGGGTGGCGAGGCTGAGGGGAATTCTCTTCTCTGCTCTTTCCTTTGCTTCCCTTCCTTTCTCCTTCACATTCTTTCTCCTGCTTTTAAGAAAAGAGGTACTTGAAGCGGATGTGGTGGCGCATGCCTTGGAGGCTTGGGAGGCTGAGACAGGAGGATTGCAGGTTCCTGGACAGCCTCGGCAATTTAGTGAGACTCATCAACCTAGCAAGACCCTGTTTTAAAAAGAAAGATTAAAAAAAGGGCTGGGGTGGAATGGCCCTGAGTTCAATCTCCAGTACAGAGAGGAGAGAGAGAGAGAGAGAGAGAGAGAGAGAGAGAGAGAGAGATGGAGGACCCAGGGGAAAAGTCTTGGTACAAAATAAAGAAAAGAGCTGGGCATGGTGGCGCATGCCTATAATCCCAGTACTTAGGAGGCTGAGATAGGAACCCAGAGGTAGAAGGCTGATGGGTTTCATCCCCAGTGTCACACACACACATACACACACACACACACACACACACACACACACATACACACACACGCGCGCGCGCGAGAGAGAGAGAGAGAGAAAGAGAGCAAGAGAAGAAGAGGGGATGGATGTTAACTGGAGAGATTAAATACAAAAGGATAAGTCTTTCTTTGAAGCAGGAAGAAAAGAGACCAGGCTAGGTGTGGTGGTGCAGGCCTGTAATTCCAGTACTTGGGAGGCTGAGGCAGGAGGATTGAGGATTTGAGGCCAGCCTCAGCAACTTAGCGAGATCCTCAGCAACGTAGAGACCCTGTTTCCAGATAAAATATAAAATAGGGTGGGGGTGTATCTCAGAGGTAGAATACCCCCAGGTTCAATCCTTAGTAACACACACACACACACACACACACACACACACACACACACATACACACACACACACACCAGGATGTCAGGATGCATGTGGATATGAATAAACTAGGGGAATAAGCTGAAGAAAAGGAAATTGAGGAGAATCCCAGAGGTTTCAGTTCTCTCTATAAAATAGCAACTAACATGTTTCAGACACTTTTTCTTTGTTTGTGTGGTACTGGGGATTAAACCCA
>PVJS01054530.1:0-12930 GCA_004027185.1 Glis glis | reverse complement strand
TTTTATTTATTTATTTATTTATTTATTTATTTATTTATTTATTTATTTTATTTTATTTTATTTTTTTTTGCGGTACCGGGGATTGAACACAGGGGCATTCTACCTCCGCGCTACGCCCCCGGCCCTATTTTTTTATACTTTATTTTGAAACTGGGTCTCATGAAGTTGCGGAGGGCCTCACTAAGGAGAGAGAGAGAGAGAGAGAGAGAGAGAGAGAGAGAGAAAGAGAGAGAGACAGGGAGAGAGAGAAAGAGAGAGAGCTGAGGCTGGTCGTGAACCCAGATCCTCTGGTCTCCGCCTCCCAAAGTACTGGGATTACAAGCGCGCGCCACCACGCCCGGCTATTTTGGGTTTTGAAGCAGCATTTCACTAAGTTGTTGAGCACCTCACTGAGTTGCAGAGGCTGGCCTCCAACCTGCAGTCCTCCTGCCTCAGCCTCCCAAGTATTGGAATTACAGGTGGGCACCACCATGCCCAACTCAGATACTTCTTTTTATATAATGAAAGGGATAGAATAGTAGAGTTTGAACCCGAAAGACAGACCTTGAAGAGTTTAGAGAATGAAGCTTAAAGTGTAAGAGGCTTGAAAACAGAAACCCTCCAAAGAGGAAAGACAGTGACTTTTGTAGCCAGCACTGCAGGTTCTTTTGAGTCAACTCTTCCCCTCCATATTTGGAGACTCTATAGTCTCCGGAATGTCGACAAAACTGAAGTTACAAAGATTTGTTTGTACATCTCTTCCAGGGTGGACTCAGCTGGAATTTCGCAAACACACTGTTTTTCCAGAGACTGTAGGTGATTTTTGTGTGGACTTTCATTAAAGTGTCACCCTTGTAACCTCATTATAAACAGCTAAATTTACAGCACAGGGCTGAAGGTCAAGAGGAAGTGGTTCCCTAATAGCTTACAGATAGACTTACTTCCAGGAATTCATATTTCTACCCCTGGTCCTGGTGAACTACCAGGAGCAAAGATGACTGTTTTTTTTTTTTTAATTTACTTCTTTTGGTGGAAAAAAAAAAAAGATCCACAGACCTTTGCTAAAGCAAAAAGCTGGTGTGGATAAAGTGGCCCTAAACTACCCCAAAACTAAAGATTGACTGGATGTTTCAACAAAGTGAATCTGTAAACTTTTTAAGGCTTTGCAAGCTATTTTCAGAGGACCGATCGACAAATATATGGATGCGCACGCACATGTACGCGTAGAGTCAGAATGTGACTTTTGAATGAAACGGCCACCTCCGTTAAAGGTCAAGTCATTCCAAACGATAACTTGACTGATTTTGTATTTCAACTGACTAATGAAAAATTCTTAAATTCCTTTTTGTGTGTGTGTGTGTGTGTGTTACTGGAGATTGAGTCCAGGGGCATTCTACCCCTGAGCTATACCCCCAGCCCTATTTTATTTTATTTTTTATTTTGAAACAGGGTCTCACTACGTTTCTAAGGGCCTCACTAGGTTGCTGAGGCTGTCCTCGAATCTGCAATCCTCCTGACTCAGCCTCCCAAGTACTGGGATTACAGGTGTGCGCCACCAAGCCCAACTTAAATACATTATTTTAAGGAAAATAAGACAAAGTCATGCTGCCTTGCTAGAAGTTACATTGTGTCCATAGTGTGAGATTTTTTTCCTTCTCCACATTGTTTTTAAAGGCTCCAATGATTTTCTTTTTCTCTGATTCCCACTTTTTGTATCTGGTCCTTAAAATATACATTATTTCTTGTTTGGAACAGGGAAGGCCCGTTGCATTTAAAGCTTATCCATTTAAAGCATTTACACGCAGTGCCCCAAAGGGCTGATTCTATGTAGAGACAACGGTTACAAATGCCCCTAGATTTGTTTTTGTCATTAGGCAAAGGAAAACATAAAAGAGGTGCGTGAGTTCCCCTTGGCGCTTCGGGACATGTATTGATCTCAATAAGTCTTGCTGGAGGATGAGCTTCAAACAAGAAGTCCTGCTCCGAAGGCAGAAGTGTCGTGACGAGACGCTTTTGAACGTGCGACTTAATCCTGCATTACTGCCCGGGATGATTGATGTTTTCACTCTGAAAGCTCGGGGGGCCCCTGTGAAATTTCTGAGATCCAACGATATCGAGACAATGATAACCTTGGAACCATTGATTTTGCTGTGAATTGGGTTCAGGTTGCAATGTGTGCCCTGTCAAAGATGGATAGTCGAACAATGCTCTTTAGTCTTTTAGAAAAAAAAAATCTGCAAGATTCTTCTCCCTCGGGTCAACAAAAAACTCGATCAGCAAACAGAGGAAACACTCCAGTGGGGGGATTTCATTCTTTCATACATATCACCTGGGTCTTTGGCAAACAAATCAGGGCACGGAGCATCATCGGAGAGGAGATATCTGGTCAGTAGGCATCTTTGCAAAGAGAGCAAATTGATTTCTATATGCATCAAAAAAATTTATTTTAGGGCAAAAGAGAAAAAATCTAGATCAAGCTTGTTTAAGCAAATATAGAATTTCTTGGGAGACTCAAGAGGAAGCCCAGAGGAGCGTCGAGCTTCAGGTGAGGCTGGAGCCAGGACTTCGTAGAATCCCTTCTCTGCTCTGCTCCAAATTGGCTTTCTTCCTCAGCTGAGGTCTACTACAAAATGAAAACAAGCTTAGATAATGATAGTAGAAAGAAAATGCACTTGATCGATGCTTTCATCAAGAGTTCTACTACTGACGGGCTCTGTTTGGGCCTCTGTTGCCCTGGACAGGAGAAAGGAGAGTAAGGGAAGCAGGTGTATGAGTCATGGTCAACTTAAATCTCATGGGAAAAAATGTTCCACCAGACGAATGTGATACAGAGAAGAGAAGACCTTCACCAAGCTTCTCATCAAAGGGAATTTTGCACCATATCACAGTGTATTCTTGTTCAGTTTTTAATGAACTAGCTGTAAAATCTGAGTCCATATTCATCTATTCATTTGTAAGTAATAAAATTTTCTGAGAGTGGAACATAACGGAAAACCAGCATAATTTGTTGCCCTTTTAAACATGTATAAATTTGTCTCTAGATTTCAAGTCACTTGGGAAAAGACACAGCCATCTTTCAGATTAATTCTGGGTCAAAGGGAGTCAAATACAAATTGATGACCTGCTCAGGAAATAATAGCCATGAATACTACTTTAAAAATAAACAGTATAATCCCAGTACTTGGGAGGCGGAGACCGGAGGATCCGGGTTTGTGGCCAGCCTCAGCTACTTAGTGAGGCCCTCCGCAACTTCGTGAGACCTGGTTTCAAAATAAACTATAAAAAATAGGGCCAGGGGTGGAGCTCAGAGGTAGAAACCCCCTGGGTTCAATCCCCGGTACCGCAAATAAAATAAAATAAAATAAAATAAACAGTAATACAGCCAGGCGTGGTGGTGCACACCTGTTATTCCAGTACTTGGAAGCCTGAGACAGGAGGATCATAAGTTCAAGATCAGCCTCAGGAACTTAGCAAGACTCTCAGCAACCTAGTGAGAACCTGTTTCAAAACAATAAATAAAAAAATCACTTGGGGGTAAAGCTCAGAGGTAGAATGCCCCTGGATTTAATCCCCAGCAACCCCCCCACACACAAATACAGTAGTAAAACCAAAGATTAATCAAGGGAAAATTTATTGACTTGAAATTTTAGTAAAATAAAAAAGTAAATATGCTTAATATCAGATCTAAATCAATGAAGCAAAGAAGAAAAGTGAAAAGAATAATAAAGTAATGAATTAAACAGAGGGATAGAATTGATAAATTCAAGAAATTATTCTTTGAAAAAAGATGAATATTTGTTTTATCTAATCAAGGAGATATAAGAACATGGTAATATATATATATATATATATATATATGTATATATATAATCAGAAAATATATATGTACTATCAGGTTTTTGAGAAATCTGAGAACAAATATGCCTATATAGACTCATAAAATAAAAATTCTACTTGAAATAGATATTTTGAAGATAAATGTCCAAAACTGACTGAAACATGATAAAAACATACTAGACTGTTGGTTTTGAAACCTTACTGACAAGACACATGTTCTGAAGAAAAGATTTAATAGCCACTAAAAGTCATCTCTATAAACTGATATGAAAGATCCCTGGTCAGTTTGTATGGAAAATGCCTCTCTCTCTCATTCTCTGTGTGTTGCTGTCTGTCTGTCTGTCTGTCTCTCACCCCACACAAGTATGTCAGTTCAACTTACTAGAGCTCAGAGAGAAACTTCAATGAGATATTAAGTAATTTAAATCTATCATTCCTAACTTGGCATGGTGGCTCATGCCTGTAATCCCAGTAGGTGGGAGGCTGAGACAGGAGGATCGCAGGTGAGGAGGACCCTCAGCAACTTCACAGAGCTCTCAGCAACTTAGCAAGACACTGTTTCAAATGAAAAATAAAATAGGACTGAGGGTATATCTCGGAGGTAGAATGCCCCTGAGTTCCATATTCAGTACCACAAAAATAATAAATAAATAAGTAAATAAATATCATAAAGGCAATATAAAAGAAACTCACAGCCAACATCTTAGTGAATGGAGAAAAACTATGAGAATTCCCTTTAAAGTCAGGACAAGACAAGTATGCTCACTATCACCACTCCTTTTCAATATAGTACTTGAGACTCTAGCCAGAGCACTAAGGCACGAGAAGGAAATCAAAGGAATACAAACAGGAAAAGAACTGAAATTATCTCTATTTGCAGAGGACATGATCCTATACTTAGAAGACCCAATAAACTCAACCTAAAGACTTTTAGAACTGATTAGCAAATTCAGCAAAGTGTCTGGATACAAAATCAGTCTAAAAAAATCAGAAGTTTTTCTACATGCCAACCATAAACCCACTGAAAAAGAAATCCAGAAAGCATTTCTATTCACAGTAACCTCAAAAACAACAACATACTTAGGAGTAAATCTAACCAAGAAGGTAAAAGAATGCTACAATAAAATTTATAAAACACTAAGGTAAGAAATTGAAGATCTTAGAAGATAGAAGGATCTCCCATGCTCTTGGATAGGCAGAATAAATATCATCAAAATGGCCATTCTACCAAAAGTGATCTACAGATTCAATGCAATCCCTATTAAAATACCATGTTCATTCTTCACTGATATAGAAAAATCAGTCCTTAAATTCATTCAAAACAACAACAAAAATACCCCAGAGTAACCAAGGTAATTCTCAGAAATAAGAACCATGCAGGAGACATTACAATACCTGACTTTAAACTATACTACAGAGCCATAGTAATAAAAAACAGCATAGTATTGGCACAAAAGCAGACACATAGACCAATGGAGCAAAATAGAAGACTCAGAAACAAATCCACACATTTACAGCCAATTAATTTTTGACAAAGGGGCCAAAAACACATGCTGGATAAAACAGCCTTTTCAACAAATGGTATTGGCAAAACTGGTTATTCACATGCAGAAAAATGGAAATAAATCCCACCTTCTCCCCTTGCACAAGAGTCAATTCAAGATGGATCAAAGAGCTGGAAATTAGACCAGAAACTTTGCAGTTACTTGAAGAGGGCATAGGACCAACATTCCAACATATAAGCATGGGTAAAAACTTCCTCAACAAGATCCCAAAGGCACAAGAAATTAAAATGAGGATTAATATATGGGATTGCATTGAACTGAAGAGCTTCTGTGCAGCAAGGGAAACTATCAAAAACCTCAAGAGAGAGCCGACAGAATGGGAGAAGATCTTTGCCTGCTACTCCTCTGATAGAGGAGTAATATCTAGAATATACAAAGAACTCAAGAAACTCATGGCAACCCAATCAAGAAATGGGCAAGTGAACTCAATAGTCACTTCACAAAAGAGATACAAATGGCCAATAAATACATGAAAAAAAATGTTCAACATCATTAACCATCATGGAGATGCAAATCAAAACTATACTGAGATCCCATCTAACCCCAATCAGAATGGCAATCAGCAAGAAGTCAAACAACAATAAGTGCTGGCGAAGATATGGGGAAATATGAACTCTTCTACACTGTTGGTGGGATTGAAAATTAGTTCAGCCACTATGGAGATCAGTGCGGAGATTCCTTAGAAAACTGGGAATGGAGCCAGGCATGGTGGTGCATGCTTGTAATCCCAGTACTTGGGAGGCTGAGACCGAAGGATCCAGGTTGGCGGCCAGCCTCAGCTACTTAGTGAGGCCTCCGCAACTTAGTGATACCCTGTTTTGAAATAAAGAAAAATAGGACTGGGGGTGTAGCATGGAGGTAGAATGCCCCTGGGTTCAATCCCCAGTACCACACACACACAAAAAAAGAAAATTGGGAATGGATCCACCATATGATCCAGCTATACCACTCCTGGGTAACTTTTCAAAGGGACTGAAATCGGAGAATTACAGTAAAATATGCATATTCATGTTTATATAGCAGCACAATTCACAATAATCAAACTGATCTAGATGTCCATCAACAGATGAATGGATTACAAAATTATGGGATAGACATACAATGGAATTCTACTCAGCGATAAAGAAGAACAAAATTATGTCATTTGCAGGAAAATGGAAGGACCTGGAGAACATGATGTTAAGTGAGATTAGCCAGTCACAGAAAGTGAAGGGTCATATGTTTTCTCTAATATGTGGAAGCTAGGGAGTAATAGGGATACCAGAGAGACTTCAGATAATGGAGGAGAAACTTCAGTGGAGCCAGGGAGGTGGTCTAGGGGAAGGGGAGGGGGGAGGGAGATCAATGAAGGAATCAGTTCCATGGACATCATGTACATATGTGAGAATACTAATATCAATTTCAATACCCCATATGGGGAAGGGGGGAAGAGGGGAATGGGGATAGAGCTGGGGGAAAGCCCACCAAGTGCTGTGTGCATGTATGTCACTGTCACTATGATTTACACTATGATGTGAGACTATAATGCACCAATGAAAGTATATAAAAAAGAAGAAACACAAATGGCCAATAAATATATGAAAAAATGTTCAACGTCATTAGCAATCAGAGAGATGCAAATCAAAACTACCCTGAGATTTCACCTAACCCCAATTAGAATGGCAATCATTAAAAACACAAACATCAACAAATGCTGGCGAGGATGTGGAGAATTAGGAACTCTAATACATTGTTGGTGGGATTGCAAATTAGTGCAACCACTTTGGAAAACAATGTGGAGGGTCTTTAGAAAAATGGGAATGAACCTACCATATGCCCCAGCCATACCACTCCTGGGTATCTACTCAAAAGAATTGAAACCAGACTACATAGCAATGCATGCATATCTATGTTTATAGCTGCACAATTCATAATTGCCAAACTATGGAACCAGCCGAGATGTCCGTCAACAGATGAATGGATTATAAAACTATGGGATATGTACACAATAGAATTTTATGCAGCCATAAAGAGGAACCGAATTATGTCATTTTCAGGGAAATGGAGGGAACTGGAGAATATTACGGTAAGTGAGATTAGTCAGTCACAAAAAGTGTAAGGTCGTATTTTCTCTCTCATATATGGAGGCTAGAGAGAAACTGGGACACAGGAGGGACTCCAGACACAGGAGGAGAAACCTTAGTGGAGTGAGAGAGGGGACCTAACTGGGGGAGACGACACGGGGGAGGAAGACTTGGAGAAGGAAACACCTCAGTGGACATGATGTACACGCACACTTATCAAAGACAATCACTGTGCTGAGCACGGGGAGGTGGGAGGGAGAGGGAGCGGGGTGGAACTGGGGGAGGCTCAGCGAGTGCTGTGTGCACGTGTGCCTCCGTCACCCTGAACCGCATCAAGACGCATGATTACAATGCACCAATAAAAAAATTCTATAAAAAAAGAAAAAATAAACTTTAGTAGTGTCATCAACAAGGTGGAAGAGTAGAAAGTCACCACCCTCCTTCCCCTAGAGGAAATAAAAATAAATAAATATATAAATAAATAAATATCATTCCTGAGTTTCAGATAGTGAAACAAAGAAGTTTTCTAAAGCACTGTAGTTGAATCTATTTATATCCTGAGTTCTGACAATGAGAGGTGTGTGTGTGTGTGTGTGTGTGTGTGTGTGTGTGTGTGTGTGTTGTATTTACAGAGATATAATGAATTCTCAGAAGTGTATTGTCTTGGGCCAGGTGTGGTGGCACACGCTTGTAATCCCAGTACTTGGGAGGCGGAGTCTGGAGGATCCCGGTTCGCGGCCAGCCTCAGCTCTCTCTCTCTCTCTCTCTCTCTCTCTCTCTGTCTCTCTCTCTCTCTCTCTCTCTCTCTCTCTCTCTCTACTTAGTGAGGCCCTCCACAACTTCATGAAACCTGGTTTCAAAATAAAGTATAAAAAAATAGGGCTGGGGTGTACCGCGGAGGTAGAACGCCCCTGGGTTCAATCCCCAGTACCGCAAAAAAAAAAAAAAAAGAAGTATATCGTCTTGTATCAGCTTGATTTCTTCTGGTTGCAAGTAACAGAAAAATAAAGCTCAACTCAAATTTGCAACCAAGGAATTCATGAGCTCATGTAAACTGAGAAGTTTAGGATTTGACTTCAGGTATAACTGGACAGGGCCACACATGATATCAGCCTCTGATTTTCTCCCTATCTTTGCTCTCCATTTTGTTTGCTGGCTTTATTCTTGGGCTCAAGGGATTTTCCCCACACAGTAGCTGAGATAAAAATCCCTAAATTGAGTTTTGTTGGTACTCATTGGCCTGACTTGCATGTATTTTTGTTTAAAAACATTTCCCCATTTTCCCCTGAAACTTCTTCTTTGACCCATCGATTATGTTGATGAACTGTTCAATTTCCAGTGGGTTAGTTTTCACTTTATCTTTCTGTGAATTTCCAGTTTAATTTCATTGCATTCAGAGATCATTTTATGTATCATTTCAGTTCTTTTGTGTGTGTGTGTGTGTGTGTGTGTGTGTGTGTGTGTGTGGTACTGGGGATTGAACCCAGGGCATTCTACCTCCACATTAAGTCCCAGCCCTTTTTTATTTTTGGTTTTGAAATAAGATCTCGCTAGGTTCCTTAGAGTCTCACTACTTGCTGAGGCTGGCCTCAAACCCGCAATCCTCCTGTCTCAGCCTCCCAAGTTTTGAGATTACAGTTGTGCGCCACTGCACCTGGCTCTGTAACATTATAGTAAAGTGAGATTCTGGTACGTAACATGTGGCTGTGTCGCATTTTAAAATCCACTCTGACAATCTGTGTCTTTAATTGGTATGCTTAAACTATTTACATTTAATATAATCATTAATATATTTGGACCTAGGTATATCCTTTTATTACCTTTTTATGTTTATTCACTTTGCTTTTCTTCCCCTGCTGTTTCCCTTTTTCTTTGTGATATTTGAAACATTTGAACATTTAAAATCTTCTCTTCTAATTTATCTACTGTGCACTTAGAAATATCTCTTTTACTAGTTGCTCTAAGGATTAAAATATACATAAAAAATATTCAGAATATTTACCAGTTCAAATAAAATCTTCCAATTCCACTACCACGTAAGGCCTTTTACTCTTTACACTTTATATTGTAGTTGTTTTATGCAAATTTATTGAAAAGTTCATTCAATAATGTTATTATCTTTATTAATCATCAAACACTTTATTTACGTATTTATTTATTTACTTTATTTGGTACTGGGGATTGAACCCAGGGGCAGTCTACCTCCGAGCTACAACCCCAACCATTTAACCCTTTCTATTTTTTTATTTTTAAACCTAGGGTCTTGTAAGGTTGCTGAGGGTATCACTGCATCGCTGAGGTTGACCTCAAATCTGTGACCCTCCTGTCTCAGCTTCCCAAGTACTGGGATTATAGGCATGTACCACCATGCCCAGCTTCAAATATACTTTAAAGAACTCAGGAAACTGGGCGTGGTGGCGCACACTTGTAATCCCAGTACTTGGGAGGCTGAGATAGGAGGATCCAAGTTCGAGAACAGCCTCAGCAAGTAGTGAGACTCTCATCAACCTCGTGAGACCCTGTTTCAAAATAAAAATAAAAAAATTGGGCTGGGGGTGTAGCTCGGAGGTAGAATGCCCCTGAGTTCAATCCCCAGTGCCACAAAAAAAAAGAACTCAAGAGAAAAAGATTACTATATTTGCCAAATATTTATTATTTACATTATTTATTTTATTAATTGTTTGAAATTTTCTTCCTTTTACCTATTTCTCTTAGGGCACTATTTGTTTTCTTTATTTTTCTCTATGTTTCTATGAGTTTAAGCTGTGATTCATAACGTTTTTGTTTATAAATCTTTTTTGAGTTTTGGCATCTCATTTCTGAATATTTTCAGCTCTATTTTATTTGTGTTCTATCATGTTTTTGCATAATAGGCTTAATGCCTTTAATCTTGTCTTGAAGTGTTGTGGTTTTGATATGTTCTAAGGGCTGTCTTTCCGTCTGTTTTCATTGTCTGTAGGGATATTATTTGGCTCTTTGTTATCTCTAATCTTACAATAAATTTTTGTGGGAAGCCTTCTGCTCAGCCCTGATTTAGTAACTGGTCCTGGAGTTTTCCTCCTACCATTAAACAACTATAAAATTGTTCCAAAATAGATGAGGCAATTGTTTTCAGGCAGGGAAAGAGACATGGGGCAAGCCCATCATCCCTGCGGACGGGGAAAGCCCTAGAAGTACTATTATTGTTTTGTGCTTTTCCTTGGGACAATTTCCTGATTGAAGCACTGAGAAACACCTAGAAGTTTTGCCGAGCTGAGGCGGAAGAAGTAAGAGTTTAGAGCAACTGAGATACCTGGATCTGAGTGACAGAGCTAGAGAGGAAAGAGCTCTGTAGAGAGGCAGCTCTCG
Source organism: Glis glis (assembly GCA_004027185.1). Taxonomy (NCBI): domain Eukaryota; kingdom Metazoa; phylum Chordata; class Mammalia; order Rodentia; family Gliridae; genus Glis; species Glis glis. The sequence goes on along the minus strand of PVJS01054530.1, from coordinate 2,138 downwards.
GAGCCAGCGTGGACACATCTGTGCGTCTGTTGCTCAGGAGCCTGCTCTACAGATGGGGGGAGTCCATCGGGGCTAACAGAGAGCAGCTGACTTGGCTGAGACAGAACAGCTCCTAGAAGCCATGCGACGCAGAGGGAGGACCAGCACCGAGGGAGGCAAGAGCTATGTCCTGACGGAGCAGAGACGTCTCCTGCATCAGCCATCGGCATCTTGGGATGCAGCTGGACCACCAGCAGAAGTACACCTGCAGGCAAAAAGACAGCTTCAGAAGAAAACGTTATCTAGAGCCTCTCTAGCCTGGGAGCAAGCCCTAGCAGAATCCGGTAACTGGTCCTGCCAGGTTAGAGGGTCTCTGTAAGCCTACAAGCAGAGAGTCATCCGCTGGCGTTTACCTGCTTCCCAGGGCAAAAGTTAATAACCTCCAGGGGGTGTAAGTGGAATCTATGGTCTTTAATACATGTTTTCAGAGTAGTCATATTATCCACAATGCCAAATATTTCATTAAAAAAGCATGATTCAGACAAATGCAAAACCAGAAAAATATGTTCAAAGACATAAACATGAGGATACTCAAGGAATTAAAGAAAAATATGGTCTCAGAGAATTAAAAAATAGGGAACCCCAATAGGAAAAAAAAATGGAAACTATAAAAAGAAACACATGGAAATTCTAGAACTGCTGCAAAGCATAAACAAAAAATGACTGGATATAGTTACCAGCACATGAGAGATGGCAAAACACACAGCAGAGGCCATAGGAATTACCCAATCTGGAAGCCAGAGAGAAACATAATGAAAAATGGACAAGCCTCAGTAAAGAGGCAGTATATAATGATTTTAGTTAAATGTGATTAGGGATGCTGAAGGAGAAGAGAGTTGCATGGGATAGAAAATAAAATTGGAGAATATTGAAGAAAGTATTTGAAGAGAAAATGGCAAAACTTCTGAATGTGATAAAACACCAATCTACAGATCCAAGACATTTAGCAAAATCCGCATGCAATAAATATGAAAAGAATAGTGTGATCCGGGCTTGGTGGCATACATCTGTAATACCAGGACTTGGGAGGCTGAGAGAGGAGGATTACAAGTTCGAGGCCAGCCTCAGCAACTTAGCAAAACTCTCAGGAACTTAGTGAGACCTTGTTTCAGAATAAAAAATAAAAAAAAGGCTGGGGTGTAGCTTGGAGGGAGAATGTCCCTGGGTTCTAGTACCCCCCAAAAATGTGTAGACTCTCCTAGTTAAACTTCTAAACGCTAAATTAAATTAAAACCTTGAATATTATAGGGAAATAAAGGAGGTATAGAACAATCTACACAAGAGACAATGATAAGAATAATCACTGACTTCTTATGAAGAACAATGGAGTGTGAAAGAAAGTGGCGTAGGACATTTACCGCACTGAAAGGAAATAATCGTTGACCTAGAATTGTATGTCCAGAAAATATGCCCTTCAAGAAAGACAGAGAGGGGGATGACAGTATAGCTCAGTGGGAGAACACATGCTTAGCATGCACAGGGCTTGAGTTCAATCCCTATCACAAAGAGAGAGAGAGAAAATTTTTTATGAAAACAGAATTTATTGCAAGCAGACTTGCTAAGAGATGCTACACTGTGTCTTTCAGGTGAAGAGAATTTATATTAGATTAATACCTGGAGTTGGAAGCATTAGAAAATACACCCAAGTAGGAAAATATAAAATGCCATTTTTCTCATACTTTCCTTAAATAACCAATTGATTAAGTTAAAGGAGAGTTATAATGTATATAGAAGCAAAAGACATAATGATCATAAAAAGGATAGGTGGTGAGTGCATAGAATTTTACTGTTGCAAATATATTTTATTTGTGAAATGAGAATGGAAAACAACAAGTTGGAAGTGTCTGGTATGAATTGAGTATAAAAACATGTAAAGAAGCTGGGTATGGTGGCACACGCTTGTAATCCCAGTACTTGGGAGGCTGAGACAGGAGGATCTCAGGTTCGAGGACAGCCTCAGCAAGTAGTATGACTCTCATCAACCTAGTGAGACCCTGTTTCAAAATAAAAAATAAAATAAAATAGGGCTGGGAGTGTATCTCAGAGGTAGAATGCCCCTGGATTCAATCCCTTGTGCCACATACACACACACACACACA
>PVJS01054529.1:0-12929 GCA_004027185.1 Glis glis | reverse complement strand
CGAAAAAAAAAAAAAAAAAAAAAAAGAAGCCATCATGTGGCCAATAAGAAAACAGAAGGAGCCAGGCATGGTGGTGCACACCTCCAATCCCAATACTCAGGAAGCTGAGACAGGAGGATCTCAGGTTCGAGGCTGGCACTCTGCAACTTAGTGAGAACCTCCACAACTTAGCAAGCTTCTGTTTCAAAATAAAAAGGGCTGGGGGTATAGCTAGGAAGTAGAATGCCCCTGAGTTCAGTCTCCTGTATGGATGGAAGGAAGGAAGGAAGGAAGGGAGAGAAGGGGAGATGGAGGAGAACCCAGGGCAGGGAGGAGTCATGCCGAGGGCTGCTCGTGCCATGGGTTGCAAGGCTGGTGAGAATTTGGGCCCTGAGGGTTTAGTTATCCTGGTCTGCAGAACCCCCCTCGCCAGTCTTCCCAGGCCGGGAGCCCACAATGCCCACAGGCCCTGTGTCTGTCCTTTAGCCGGCCACCTGCCCTCCTGCCGGAGTGGTCTCTGAGTCAGAGGGGCTGGCATTGCCACTGTTCTGGACTGAGTAGGCTTCTCCACCCCCTGCCCACTCTTGGTCCCCTTTCCTCTGCTATGTGCAGGCTCCCACAGGCAGCACCTGCATGGCTGCCTGACCACTGTGAGGACACAGAGGCAGCCACATTGAAGTCCCCCCAAGCCCAGGTCAGCAACCTGTGACAATGGCCGAGGAAGGTTCTAGAACACTCTGCCTGCAGGTCACTCTTCCTGCTGATGCTATTAGTGTTGGTTTCAGGAGCGAGAGCCATCACAGAGCATACCTTCTCCACCTCCCAGCCTGCCTGGTTCAGCCCTTCTATTCAGGAATAGTGAATATTGAAAGCAGTGGGGGAATTCTGAGTCAACGGAACTTACACTAAGAAGCATCCCTGTACTGTGTGGATACAGCAACTATGTCCGCTGCTTAGCCACATGGCAGAGCCAGTGTCCCCTCTGGCTTTAGCCAGGAGACAAACAGGGCCAGGATGCAGACGCTTTCCCTGCCGCAGCATGTGGGGGGGGGTGAGGGGCTCAGGGGACCAGAGAACCCACCTGCAGGGCCACCTGCAAGCTGTGGCCAGTCAGAACAGAAGGGCTCCTCCTAGAGCAAGGGCGTGGCGGTGTCCTAACTGGTCAGCCCCCACCCCATCCCTGCCGAATCCCCTGCCATCCATCCTAGGGAGGCCTAAGGAGGGGTGTGCCTGGTCTGGGGCTGATGCCTCCGGGCACTGAGTAGCAGGCAGCAGCCTTGGGCAACTCACTTCATCTCACAGTCTGTTTCCCAGTAGGAAAGACGATTCCACGCGCCGGTCTCATGGACAGAGAGCACGTGGCCATTTCTGTTAACCTTCATGCGGATGTGAACTGTGCTGTGTGTCCGTCCTCATTTGTATTTCTTGGATTGTTCTCTATGACTAACAGTGACTAAGTTGTTGTGTATATGTGTAACTAATGAAACTGCCTTTTAAAGTTTCATTACAATAAAGACTTTGCTTCCTGAATCCCAGCAGCCCCGGCTGGCCTGGCACTGGTTACTCGTGGGACCTGGGGCTGCTGAACTGTGGCTTCCTCAGGGCTGCGCTGGCGGGCAGTCAGGGTGTGCAGGGTGCGCACTCTGAGGAGCTGCCTTCAGGGACCTAGTGGTAGGAGAGGGAAGAAACACTACCCAAACTTCGGTGTCGGGTGAGGCTCTCTGGAAGCTTCTTGACAAATGTGATTTGTGTTAATCATTACATATCTATGACAGGTGGTTACTATTCCTGGTTTGTGGAAAACTGGGACTCAGAGAAGTTTAGCACCCTACCTGAGAACTCAGAGGAAGGAAATGGTAGAACCAGGATTTCTTCTCAGGCCTCACCTCAAAACCCTGCACATACATGGTCCTCTTTACTCATATTATTTTATTAGGTCCTCACAAAATTAAGGTAGTATTTAATACACTCAGGCCCCTAATAAATACTTAAAAATTCTAATTTTTCCCTTTAATAGGGGAATATTTGGATGTAACAAAATGGCAAAGTCACTTGAAGACCCTCTATCAAACACCTAGAATCGCTATTTCATACAGCTTTATTGACCTAAAATAAACTGCACAAATCTAAAGTGTGCATAGGAGGAAATTTGGTGATACTGACTTGAACATCGACTCCTTAGATGTGATGCTACACCAAAAGTAGGACCCATCAAAGAGTAAATGGACAAATTGGACCTCAGAAAAATTTAAAACATTCACTTTCAAAGGGCACTTTTAAGAGAATGAAAAAAAAAAGCCAGGCGCGGTGGCATGCCTATAATCCCAGTACTTGGGAGGCTGAGACAGGAAAATCACAGGTTCAAGGACAGCCGCAGTAACTAAGTGAGACTCTCAGCCATCCAGTGAGACCCTATTTCGAAACAAAAGCTAAAACGGGCTGGGGGTGTAGCTCAGAGGTAGAATGCCCCTGGGTCTGATCCCTACCACAAAAAAAAAAGGGGAGAAGAATGAATAGATAAGGCACCAATAGGAGAAAACATATGCAAATCACATACCTGAAAAAGGACTTGTATCCAGACTATATAAAGAATCCGTATAAATTATAAGAAAATTCATTACAAAACAAGCCAAAGATCTGAACAGGCACATCACCACAGACGATACTCAGTTGGCAAATAAGTTCATAAAGACAGTGGTGAGCACTAGTCACCAGGGAAATGTAAGGGAAAAGCTCAGTGAGATGCCATTCTCATAGGTGACCAAAGTTTCAGGCCACTAGTAGCAGGTGTTGACCAGAGGGTACAGCCAGAGCTCTTGCTCCTGCAGGTGCATGGTCTAGCCACTGTGCAAGACTGTAAAGCAGCTTATAAAGTGCAGCACTCATCACATAACTGGGCTTTTCCTTTGCTAGTCACTTGCCCAGGAGAAATGAAAACATATTTCCACACAAAGACTGGACTAAGAATAATCATTACCACTTTATGTGTTAATAGCCAAGAACCAAAAATAACCTAAACACCCATCAACAGGCGAGTGAATCAACGAGTTTTGATGAAACCACACAATGGGATTCTACTAGCTATGAAACAGAACAAAGTGTTGATACAGCAACTACACGAGAAGAGCTCAAATCATTGTGTAGCGCAGAAGGAGCCAGGCACAGCACAGTGCGTGACTGCACATCTATGAAGCTCTAGAAAAGATATGGTTGACCAACAGGGACAGAAAGCAGGCCAGCAGCTGTGGGGCCAGTGGACGGGTGGGGAGTGAGCAGAGGGACACAGGAAACTTTGAGATGACAGGAAGGTTCTGCATCTGTATTGTGTGACAGTAACAAAGTATGTGCAGATGACAAAACTCATCAAACCATCACTAAAGATATGTACATTATCCAGGTGTGGTAGCGCACACCTGTAATCCCAGTACTTGGGAGGCTGAGATAGGAGGATCTCAGCCTAGGAAACTTAGACCCTCAGCAACTTAGCAAGACCCTGTTTCTAAAAATAAAATCTGGAGCTGGGCATAGTAGTGCATGCCTATAATCCTAGTACTTGGGAGGCTGAGACAGGAGGATCACAGGTTTGAGGCCAGCCTCAGAGATTTAGTGAGGCCCTCAGCAACTTAGTGAGACTCTGTTTCAAAATAAAAAATACACTGGGTGTGGTGGCACACGCTTGTAATCCCAGTACTTGGGAGACTGAGACCGGAGGATCTGGGTTCGCAGCTACTTAGTGAGGCCCTCTGCAACTTTGTGAGACCCTGTTCCAAAATAAAGAATAAAAAATTGGGCTGGGGGTGTAGCTTGGAGGTAGAATGCCTCTGGGTTCAATCCCCAGCACCACAAATAAAATAAAATAGGGCTGGGGGGATAGCTCAGAAGTAGGATTCCTCTGGGTTCAATTCCCAGAACCAAGAATAAAAAATAAAACCTGGGGGTGTAGCTTGGGTGACCCCTGGGTCAATCTCCAATACCAGGAAAAAATAAAAAAGATGCTCACATTAAATCATATTGTCCCTAAATTGTATCTAAATAAAGTCAATGTCAAAATAACCAGAGATTTTTTTTGTAGAATCGGTCAAGGTGATCCCAAATCTTCCATGGAATAAAAAGGAAAACAGTACCCAATAAGATAGAAAAATTAAGAGACAGAAGGCAGAAGATGAAGAAAAGAAAAAGAGCAAATATCCATTTTACGAGAGAGTGGGAAGCTGTATTATTAAACATGTGGGACTGGGTGGAGATAGCTAACTAGCCCAACAGAGCCCAGCAAAGGCCCTAGAAATTCCCAGCCTGAGCTGAGAGCTGAACTCCAGCCTCACGTGTACTGTCTGCTCCCCAGTTTTGAACTTCAGTGTTTTCATGTATACACTGGCTCATGAAACACTGCAGTGCAGATTCAGGGAGCAGGTGCCATGGGGAACACACCTGAGGACCTGCTTCCTGTCATCCAAATGCCCCTTCCTCCCTCAGCACCAGCATTTAAATCCCATCCTCCTCTCTTCTACCACAAGTGCTGGATTTGATCTTGATTAAACGAGCCCCCCAGGGTAGAAGCAATTTCTCCTCCCCTGAAGAGGGTCTCTTAAGTTGAAATCGAGGTTGATGTGCTGTGCGATCCAAAATGCCTGGCTTTCCTTCATGGTCAAGCTGGGCGGGAACTCCTGGGTGTGCACACATGGGCACACATACACACATGCGTGCTTGCACACCTCTTTACCCCCAGCATCCTACAAAGTCAGCAGTGAGCACTGCCATGAGGACTGGACGCCAGGCCGCTGGTGAGGGCTGCAGAGGGGGCAGAGCGGTCCTTGCCACCTGGCACCCCGCCAGTCCCTGCAGTCTGCAAGACCATCCCTCTAGCTCCCCTCCACACTCACGAATGGTGCATGTATTACAAAACTGTGTTACAATGGAAATTTACTCAGCCATAAAGAAGGACAAAATTATGTCATTTGCAGAAAAATGGATGGAACTTGAGGACATTATGCTAAGCAAGATTAGCCAGTCCCCAGAAAGAAATAGTTCTGTTTTATATGTGGAAGCTAGATAGACATTGGGCAACAAGAGACCTCAGATAAGGGAGTAGAGACTCTAATGGAGTGATGGAGGAGGTTTAGGGGAGAGAGGAGAGAGGATAGACACATAATGAAGGTCACAGTTTAAATAATGCTTTGTAGTTGGGCATGGTGGCACACACTTGTAATCCCAGTACTTGGGAGGCTGAGACAGGAGGATCCAGGTTCACAGCCAGCCTCAGCTACTTAGTGAGGTCATCTGCAACTCAGTGAGACCTTGTTTCAAAATGAATAAAAAATAGGGCTGGGGGTGTAGCCCGGAGGTAAAATGCCCCTGGGTTCAATCCCCGGTACTGCCATAAATAAATAAATAAACAAACAAACAAACAAACAAATAAATAAATAAATATAATGCTATGTACATATATGAAATTACCAATGCCAATCTCAATGACATGTACAGGGAAGTGTGTGTGAGGGGGTGGGATTCGGAAGGAAAGGCACCAAGTGCTATGTATATGTAATTCCTATCATTCTATATCTCAGTATGATGTACAATTACAATGCACCAATAAAAGTATAAAAATAAAAAACAAGTAAAATGCAGGCCTATCTCTGGATAGCGCTCAGGGCTTTAAGCCCACTGTCTCTCTAGCCTGGCGCCAGCTGTCCCTTCCCCACCCAGGAGTCCACTCAACCATCCCATGGGCACCAATCTCTGGCCTCCATCCCTCAGGTCATACAGCAGCCTTGTGTTCAATGTCTCTGCCTTAGCTGATGGTTCTGTAAAGCCCAGCGGGGGCCTCCCAGAAGCCTCGTCTGACACCAGCCTAGCTGGACGATTCTCCTCTTGCTCCCTGGTCCATGAATGGTGTGGTTAAGGCTTTCCATTGAAACAGCCACTTAGCACTTCTCACCAAGGGGCCACGAAGGGCAGAGACAGTGTCTGACCTCACTCTGTGCCCAAAGCCGCCTGCAGGGCTCCCCCCCCCCCCCGCAGAACTGGATTACAGTGAACTCAAGGACTCCGTACCCCCACAGACGCCTTGTGCTCACTGAGACATGGGCTCAGCTCCCCACGTGGGAAAGCAGCCTGCAGACCCTGGTGTTGTCAGACTCTCCCTCGCCAGCGGCTACACTGTTGAGCCAGCTTGTCCAGAATTTCAGAAACTACAAGAAAAGGGCAGATGTGACGGGAGCTGGGGTTCATAATTCACCACCAATATTTGCTTTTCAGCCAGACCAGTTTCTTGATTAATGGTTTTGTAAAACATTCAGAAAAAAATATGAAAACAAATTAATGTGATGTTCTCGGGTTCCCGAATCCCTGCCAGACATCATCTGTACCATATTGCCATTTTGGCCTCTGAAAAGTATCTCTCCCCTTTGCCAATCCTCTTGAATTGTGGGGAGAAACTCAACAACCCAGTCTGAGGTCACCATCCTGACGCAGTGCACACCGAGGTCACCAGTCCCGGGGCACGCATAGGACGGCCACCATCTGCTTGAAGCCTGGAGCGTAAGTCAAGGGACCGGCCTTATTTACTTTTTTCATTTCCTCTGCTCTCAGATAGTTTTGAAACGGAGAGGGGAAAAATGAGAGAAATTTTTCTATTACTTTTTTTTTGGGGGGGGTACCGGGGATTGAACGCAGGGGCGTTCTACCTCCGCGCTACGCCCCCGGCCCTATTTTTTTATGCTTTATTTTTGAAACCGGGTCTCACGAAGTTGCAGAGGGCCTCACTAGGTAGAAAGAGAGAGAGACAGGGAGAGAGAGAGAGAGAGAGAGAGAGAGAGAGGAGAGAGAGATAAATCATGTGTGCGCGCCCGCGCATGCGCGCTGAGGTTGGCCGCGAACTCGGATCCTCCGGTCTCCGCCTCCCAAAGTACTGGGATTACAAGCGTGTGCCACCACGCCCGGCCTTTCTATTACATTTTTAACTCACCCGGCAGTCAGCAACCGATTACTTGTTATAAATGTTGACTAGCAAGAGCTCAGGCTCCTTGGCCCTAGCTATAACTTTGCCGCACCACATCTCGGGGAGGTGAGAACTGTAGCCCTCATTTACAGATATAGAAGCAGAAGTTTTTCTTAACTAACCACCAAATGGTATGTATGTAAGAGAGCTGTGACTTGAACTCGGTTTGACTTTGACTCCAGGCCTGTGCTCTCAGCTACTGTGCTCAACTGTGTTCAGTGCTCGCATTCTCCCACTCTGCTCCGGTCCGTGAGTGTTCTGATCCATGTGATGCTAGCATCCTTGTGCTGTATCCAAATTTGCATTCCTTGGGTAGAACCGCATTTCTTTTATTTTTTTTGTGGTACTGGGGATTGAGTCCAGGGGTGTTCTACCTCTGAGCTATACCCCCAGCCCTATTTTATTCTTTATTTTGAAACAGAGTCTCACTAGGTTGCTGAAGGCCTCACAAGTTGCTGAGGCTGGCCGCGAACCTGCGATCCTCCTGTCTCAGCCTCCCAAGTACTAGGATTATAAGCATGTGCCACCACGCCCGGCTGATACAACCGCATTTCTAACCACCATTTCTATCAAAGCAGCGAGTTCATCACCTCCCAGGGCTGCTTGTTCCAGTTCTGCTCAGCAAAACCTGTGAGCAAGGTCTTCCTCCTGAGTTCAAATCTGCTATTGTTCTGCCTGCTGGTACCATCTCTGACTGCTGGAACCTTCCAGAACCATTCTTCCACAAGCTAGCCCTTGCAGTGTCTGAAGACAATGCCCCCAGCCTTGGGCTATCTAGGACTGAGCCTGGGGGCTGGAAAAAGGCAGGCTGTTGCAGAAACTGAACTTAGAGATGGGGCTGATTGTTAGCACTTTGACTACTGCTTCTCCACCTAAAATCTTTCTGGAGCCAACACCAAAATTTTCCATCAGCCACATCTTCTTAAGTGGAACTGAACTTGGACTTCTCCCCTCAGGTCTAGGAGAGGAGCCGCTAATCTCAATAAGGTGGTCCAGGATGCAGTGGGGGTTCAGGAAGGGCCCTGGCAGGTGAGAAGCACAGGCGGGCTCAATGGGCAGTCAATGGACATGCCCATACCTGCCATGTCCAGAGGGTCCTGGAGGAAACACAGTGGCCAGACTCCATCAGCGATTCCCGAGTCCCCACCTGGGAGATGACACCTGTGGCTGGCACGGTGTTCCCCTGTTCCCTTCTCTTCTCCTGTTGTTGGGTTTTCTGGAAAAGAGTTTAGAACAGGGAACAGCCAGATTTTTTTTTTTTTTTTTTTGCGGTACCGGGGATTGAACCCAGGGGCGTTTTACCTCCAAGCTACACCCCCGGCCCTATTTTTTTATTCTTTATTTTGAAACCAGGTCTCACGAAGTTGTGGATGGCCTCACTAAGTAGCTGAGGCTGGCCGCGAACCCAGATCCTCCGGTCTCCGCCTCCCAAGTACTGGGATTACAAGCCTGCGCCACCACGCCCAGCTAACAGCCAGATTTTTGCACAGGACCAAAGAGTAAGCATTCCAGGCTGCCAGGTAAAAGCACTGAGCTCTCCCAGGAGGTGAAAGCAGTCAAGGACACAGCCACAGGTGAGTGGGCGGGGCAGCGTCCCAGCAAGATTTCACTTATGGACACTCAACACTGAATCTTATATAATTATAATTCGTCATGAAATGGTATTATTTTGATTTTGGTTTAAAATATTTAAAAAATTTAGCCAGGTGTGGTGGCGCACGCTTGTAATCCCAATACTTGGGAGGCAGAGACCAGAGGATCCAGGTTTGTGAGACCCTCTGCAACTTAGTGAGACTGTGTTTCAAAATAAAGAATAAAAAAATAGGGCTGGGGGTGTAGCTCAGAGGTAGAATGCCCCTGGGTTCAATCCCCAGTACTGCAAAAAAAAAAAAAATTAAAAATTTTACATCATTCTTAGCTTGACAGCCATATGAAAACAGATAGCAGAGGGCCAGGACTCAGGCCACAGTTCCAGGCTCTTGATCTGGAATGCTTACTGACCCTGTGGGTCAACTGTGGTGAGCACCTACATCTATACAATCTCCCGAGGGTGCTGACCAGGGGTCCAGATCTGGGCCACATGGGACTTGAATCGTTGATGACTCTTCTGGAAACAACGTGTGTCCCAGCTCTGTGTGCCCTCAGCTCCGTCCTCCACTCTGGCCATGACAGACCTGCTTCCACAACTCCATCACGTCCGTTTGCGTCTTTGCTTTGCAGGATCATCCCCTGGAAGGCTTGGCCTACCCGGGAGGAATGTTCGACAGCTGCCCTGAGCGTTGACTCACAACTGTGAAAGGGCAAATGCATGGAAATTAATTTCCTAGGGGAAGAAACAGGATGAAGAGGAAACCTGAAGGTTTAGGGACGAAAGCAACCTAACAGGAAATGAGGAATTGGAGAAACTGGAAATGAATAAGGATGAGATGGGCCAAGAGTTGGCCCAGGCAAAGAATGGTGGCTCTTCCTTTAGATAGAGAATGGTGTTTTCCAATCTTGGACACATTTCTTAAGTTTCGTTTCTAAGTACCTTTTTCAATTTGTAACTGCTCTAAGAGGGAGAGTCTTAGAGCTACTTTAGAATAGTTTAGCCACAGCAAGTTGTTTTCTTAATCTGGAAGTGGGAGTTTTGAGCTCTGCTAAATATTGTTTTCTTTTAAATCCTTTGTTTGTCTTAGGAAAGTTCCAGGGGTCTGGTTCCATTTGCATTTGGGCTTTCTTGCCAAGCTTCTCGCTTGAACTCTCTTCTTCCCTATTTTATGTGCTGCTGGAAAAGGGAAACCACATGGTCCGAGTGTAAAGAGCCGAGCCCTGAGCCAGAGTGTGGCGGACGCCACCACCCCGCAGATCAAGTCTCCCGCTGCTGCTCCACACCCAGGAGTGGCACACATCGCCCTGGCATCCACACTGGGCTGCGGGTACTGTGCCACAAAGGTGGGTGAAAGGTGGCGGGCAGATACAGGAATGAAGGGTGCCCATGCCAGAGTTTTCATGGGTCTGCAGGAATGAAATAAGCCCCCAAGCTGTCAGCAACACGGTTACCCAAGCCACACATGAGCTCCTCCATGAACATGAACTAGCTCACAGGTTGCAGGAAATGGTGGAGGACTCACAGGACATGTCCACTCACTACATGGAGAAGTGTCACATAATCAGCTTTTAAAAACAGTACTTTTATGATTGCATAATACATATAAAAAACAAAAAACTAAGCAGATGACAATGAATTATAAATTATCCATTACTAAAAAATTAGGCACAGGATTGCCATATGATTGAGAAATTCTACTTCTAAGTATATACCCAATAGAATTAAAGGCTGGGGCTTAGCTAGGCATGGTGGCCCACACCTGTAATCCCAATACTTGGGAGGCTGAGACAGGAGGATTGCAGATTTGCAGCCAGCCTCAGCTTAGTGAGACCCTTCTCCACTTAGTAAGACTCTGTTTCAAAATAAAAAATAAAATAGGGCTGGGAGTATAGCTCAGAGGTAGAACACCCCTGAATTCAATCCCCAGTACCACCAAAAAAAAAAAAAAAGGCTGCGGCTCAGGCAGATATTTGTACACCCAAGTTTGTAGTAGCAATATTCTCATTAGCCAAATGGTGGAAACAAACTCAGTGTCAACAGAGAATGGATAGACAACACGAGGCATAGAATATTGTTCAGGCTCCAAAATAAATGAAATTTTGACACATGCTACAACCAGATGAACCTTGAAGATATTATGGTGTATGAAATAAGCCAAACATGAAAGACTTCGTATCATATGAAGGACCTCGAGTAATCAGATTCGGAGTGCTAGAGAGTGGTGTAAAGAGGGTAGTTGCCTTTATTTATTTATTTATTTATTTATTTATTTATTTATTTATTTTTGTGGTACTGGGGATTGAACCCAGGGGTTCAATCTTCCTCTGAGCTATATCCCCAGCCCTGTTTTATTTTTTTATTTTGAAACATGGTATCACTAGGTTTCCGATAGTCTCACTAAGTTGCAGAGGCTGGCTTCAAACCTGTGATCCTCCTGTCTCAGCCTTCCATCTACTGGGAAGTTTCCCACTTTATGTGGGAGACAAAGGATTCCAAGAGGTACTTCAGAGAAAAACTGCACATTACTAACAAACAAAAAAACACCAAAACAACAGCAACAACCAAAGAAACCCGCAATACAACCATGACATACAAATGTTCAGCTTCACCAGGAATTTGAAAAAAGAAGTAAAAATTGATACTGAAATGTCATTTTCTACTTCTCATATTGACAGAGTTTAATGAGGATAATAAACACTAATTCTCAAGAAATAATTATTGATGGGTACAAAATAGATCTTCTAATGAATTGTTTATTGGTGTTATTTACAATGGTGAGAGAGTTAAAGTAACATGTATATCTAACAACAGCATGATGTTAAATAGCTATGAATCCACATCATGAAATACTGTTTATATACCCTGAAAACAAATATTTACTGTCTGATAAAAATATTTTCAGCCAGGTATGGTGGCTCACGCCTGTAATCCAAGTACTTTGGAGGCTGAGACAGGAGGATTGCAGATTTGTGGTCAGCCTTAGCAACCTCATGAGGACCTCTGCAACTTAGTAAGACCCTGTTTCAAAATAAAAAAATAAAATAGAGCTGGGGGTGTAATAACTCAGAGGTAGAATTCCCCTAGGCTCAATCCCTACTACCACGCACACACACAAAAAAGTACAAAATAATATTACTGCCGGGCGTGGTGGTATAGGCTTGTAATCCCAGTACTTTGGGAGGTGGAGACCGGAGGATCCGGGTTCATGGCTCAGCCTCAGCTCGCTCACTCTCTCCCTGTCTCTCTCTCTCTCTCTCTCTCCCCTTAGTGAGGCCCTCCGCAACTTCATGAGACCCGGTTTCAAAATAAAGTATAAAAAATGGGGCCGGGGGCGTAGCGTGGAGGTAGAACACCCCTGCGTTCAATCCCCGGTACCGCAAAAACAAACAAACAAACAACAAAAAAACAAAATAATATTACTTAATAAAGCTGGGCATGGTGGTACATGCTTGTAATCCCAGTACTTAGGAGGCTGAGACAGGAGGATTGCAGGTTTGAGGACAGACTCAGTGAGTAATGAGACTCTCAACAACCTAGCGAGACCCTGTTTCAAAAAAAGATAAAATAGGGTTTGGGGGTGTAGCTTGGAGGTAGAATGTCCCCAGTACCACCCCCCCAAGAAAAAGACCTTAATAAAGTAAAAAAAGAAATTTAAAAAATAAATAGTATATGCATTTATATTAAATATATTATGTGTGTATATTATATATGTGTGTATGTATACTCACATGTATATATGAATGAGAAAAATATATATATATATATATATCTGGGATTCAACCCAAGGGCATTCTACCTCCTAGCTACACCCCCCGACCTATTTTATTTTTTATTTTGAAACAGGGTCTTGATAGGCTGCTAAGGAGTCTCACTAAGTTGCTGAGATTGTTCTCAACCTCAGCCTCCCAAGTAGTGGAATTACAGGCATGTGCCACAATGCTCAGCTGAACGAGATACTTTTAAAAAGAGAAGACTTTGAATGTCCTGACGGCCAGGCTGCACCCCAAGCCACTTAAATGATAATAACATGATGGCTGGCACGTTGGACACAGGGTTCTTCCTACGGGGTCCCAGGACTGGTAGCACCAGTTGACGTCGGCACTCCCTGGGAACAGTTGGGAATGAACATTCCAAGCCCGACCCTACAATAGGGACACCAGTGGTCTCTCTCTGACTCACCCACCAGGTAGTTCTGTGAGCACCACAACTCCAGAACCACTGTTTTGGAACCATGTCCTCAACCTGGATGCTCCGGAGAGCTCCCCAGGAGACTTAGGGGTAAACTGACACCCTTGACCCTCCAGGGTGACCCAGACGCAAGGGTCTCAAGAGAGGCCCTGTCTGTGGTGACTTTTCAGAGTT
>PVJS01054528.1:0-12929 GCA_004027185.1 Glis glis | reverse complement strand
AGCTGAGGCTGGCCGCGAACCCGGATCCTCTGGTCTCCGCCTCCCAAAGTACTGGGATTACAAGCGTGCGCCACCACACCTGGCTCCCATACTCACCTTTTGTAGTGTATGGATGTTGACACTTCAATGGATCATAGCTCCATGTTCCAGGACTTAATATATATGTGTCCAAATTAAGATTAATCCAATTTTTCCCTCTGATTCCATTTGGGAAGTGGTTCAATATAGATGATTAGTTAGCTTTTTTTTTAATTGGTGCATTGTAATAATATATCCTGATGAAGTTCAGGGTGACAGAGGCATACATGCACATAGTACTTGTTGAGCCTTCCCCCATTTCCACCCCACTCCCTCTACCTTTTCAAAATGTCTAAAGAATCCTAAGGAGTAAGGTATCCGGAATTAGTGACTGTTAGCCAGGCATGGTGGCACATGCGTATAATCCCAGTACTTGGGAAGCTGAGATAGGATGATCACAGGTAAAGCCAGCCTCAGCAACTGAGACCTGGTTTCAAAATAAAAAATAAATAGGGTTGGGGCTGTAGCTTAGAGGAAGAATGTCCCTCGGTTTAATCCCAATAACACACACACACACACACACTGAATGATGGTTACCATTGGGGTATTATACTACTTTACAGACTCCATATCTATTTTAGTTCTCTTCCGAACATTCCCATGGAGAGTTTAATTGTCTTTTGAGTGCATGGAAGCAAGGCTTTCTAGTACTATAATATAAACAAATAAAGTTTATATTATAAACTTGCTAAAGTCCAAGAAATGTAGAGTACAATTTCTGTTTAAATCTAAGTGTACTTTAAACAATTGACTTCCCAGGGCTTGACAGTCCAAAGTAATGGTGATTAACAAATCTTATAGTCCTTGCCTGAAAAGTTTACTTCCCCAAGTCAAAACTAGCTGCTTCTTACTCTGTGTTCCCCTTTGTCATACCACTTATAACTGGTGTTTTCATCTTCTAACCTACCTTTCTTTTCAAGAGGGAATGGGAGAAGTATTTTACTGTTATTTTTAATGTCAGTATTTCCAGTACTTGGTTCAGCACGTGTAATTAACATACTGCTTAATAAATTATTATTAAATAAATTAAGAAAACTACTATAAGTAATATCTGCAGTGAAGTCTGAAAAACACTCCATACACATAAACCAAAATTAGGTAAAATTTTATTCCACTTTTTGAACAAATAACCTCTATTATCGCATCTACCCTTTCATTAATGAGGAGATTTCCTATTAAAATAAAACATGTTTTCCCAGATGTGGTGGTGCAAGCCTGAAATCCTAATACCTGGGAGGCTGAGACAAGAGGATCACAGGTTTGAGTCCAGCCTCAGTAACATAGCAACAAAATAAAAAAGTGCTGGGGGTATATCTAGGAGTAGAATGCCCCTGGGCTCAACATCCAGTGTCAAAAAATAAGTAGAACATTTTTATTTTATAGATATTGAAGATAATTATAATGGAGAAGAATATTTCAGGTATTCTCTAAGTTTTCAGACAATAGTTGATGGATTTAACCTCCAATAAACTCTATAAAAAGGAGAATAGTTAAATTAGTTTGTGATTAAATAGAATATTTGCTTATAGACTCATGAAATGAATAAAATGAACATGTGAGAAGAAAGAGAGGGACACAGGAAGGATGGAAGAAGGGAGGAAATAAGAAAGGGAGAAATGACAAGAAGGTGAGAAGGAATGAGAAAGATAGGAATGAATGAAAGTTTTGAAGAGGGAAAGAAAAATTGTACTAAGTAAATTCAAGAAAGCACTTGGATAAATGCAAGTGAAAAGCAGGTGTACCATGATCATCCTAGATGAGGCTTTTAGGGACAAGTTTTTTTCCTTCTTCATTTTATCATCACTGTCATGCCTATAAAAATAAAAAGTTGGACAAATTGACAAATTCATCATTTTGACATGCAATTTTCTGTATCACTTTTGCAAAGCCATGCTTAAGTTGTGAAGTTATTTCAGTATGAGAATGAATTGATTATGCTGTTCTATAGATATTTATGTTGGATTATATATTTCCTGCTTTTAAACATGGGTTACTAGTCCCAAATTGTCAATGTGATCCAGGTACACATTGAATGTTAGAAATTATAACAGTTAAAATAATTGGAAGCCATAGAAAAGCACACACCTAGAATGCTAAAATGAGAAACCACTGTACATTTTTTGAGTATGCTGTAAGTTTAAACAAAATATCTGAGCATATTACGTCAATTGGATTTTTCTGTAACAAACCATTTTGAAACTTAATGACTGAAGTCAATACTTTTTAATTTTACAATTCTGTAGGTTAGCAATTAAGAATGGTATCCATTGAGTAGTTGTTCTCTGAGCCAGGATTAGCTAACCTTGATTGAGCTCATTGTGCATCTGCTGTTGTTTGATGTGATTTGCAGATTTTTACTTATGGAAGAGCTGGCCCACATGGCCTTTCAACATCTCTCATGCTGTCCTGGTCTTGTTCTCATGGTCCTTGCAGAGTTTAAAACTCAGTTAGTGAGTGAATTTTAATGCCCACCCACTTTTTAAAATTCTGTTTTGGTTTCATGACTGATAATGTCCAAATGGCCACATAAATTCAAAAGGAAATCCCAGACTTAAAGAGGTAGAAAAATAAACTCCAAATTAATGGAGAGTCAAGAGTTGTAGATACTTTGCAATTTACTCAGATTCCACTAACATACTCATAGCAGGGCAAGTGGGCACAACAAAAGACCATGCTTTATTTAGGGAATGACTGAGGCCCATTCAATATTGACATATGCTGTTTAATGATGAGACATATGAGGCAATTACTAAACTTCTGTGCATTATATGTGATGCACGTTGATCCTGGAACTTACCTTTGTCTCCTTTTCCATCTTCTTTTCCTTTTTACTTTACGATCTATTTTCAATAAAGGAAAAATTAAGTTAATGAAGTTCTCACAACTTTTCATGCTTTCATTAGCCCTTATGTTTGTACTTATTTTTCCCACCCTTTCTGTTATGACTGCTTTTCAATAATTGATCTTTAATATTCTATTTACTCTTCAAATCCTAAAACAAAACCTCTTTGTATATTCCTCAAAGTATCCAGAAAAGAATTATTATACATACACACACATACACATATACATGCACATACACACACACATCTGATTATCCATAGAGAACATTTCTGAATGGCATGTATGTAAATATTCATCATGATTGCCACTGGGTCATGGGAAAAGTCAATGGCAGGGAGAAAAAGAAGTCAGTTATGTTTTCTGTTTATTGTTTTTTTGTTCTTTATTTTCATGCAATTTCAGTTACAGAAACTTGAGAATGTAAACAGTCCCTATGTAAACATTTTCCTAAAATTCAGTCGATTGAAGTAGCAACAGTCTTATTAGTTGATTCATTAGCCAACAGTTTTGATGTTTTTGAAGGCAGCATTTCCACTGGTCTTGTCATGACCACTCATGTAGGCTGCAGTCCTTAGGATTTTCCGAATGTCCTCATTCACAGATGCATTCTGAGCCATGCATCTCCATCAGTGAACCAGGGCTTCTGGAAGTGCTGCTAAGGTGTAATAATCTTACCTTGCTAAGTGTGCTCACAATGTTTTCTCCAAGAATTGTAGAGCCATGAGGAAAAGAGCAAACCACGTGGTTATCAGAGTCATGAAAACCAAGGCTGCACAGTGAAGAAAATAGACAACTTATGGGCACATTATAACTGTGTTAGATAAAATCATAAAATCTGCCCTTCAAAATGGCAAACTATTCAAAAGGACATTTCTCAAAAGAAGACAAACAAGCCTGGAGTGGTGGCACACACCTGTAATACTAGCGCTCAGGAGGCTGAGACAGGAGGATCATAGGTTCAAGGCCAATTTGTGGTAATGTAGTGAGACCCTGCTTCAAAATAAAAAATACAAAAGGGCTGTGGAGGTAGTTCACAGGTACAATGCCCCTGGGTTCAATCCCCAGTAAAACCAGCATACACTCACACACACATAAAGACAAACAAGAAACAACAGATATATTAAAAAATGCTCAACATCAAAAAATGCAAATCAAAACCACAATGAGATATCACCTCACATGTGTTAGAATGACCATTATTAAAAAGGTAAAAGAAGCCAGGCATGGTGGCACTTGCTTGTAATCCCAGTACCTGGTAGGCTGGGACAGGAGGATAACAGGTTTGAAACCAGCCTCAGCAATGTAGCAAGACCTCTCTCTCTCTCTATCTATCTCTTACACACACACACACACACACACACACACACACACACACACACAAATAAATAAATGAAATAGGACTGGGGTCTTAGAGGTAAATTTCCCTTAGTTCAATCCCCAGTACCACACACACACACACACACACACACACACACACAGTGACAACAACAAAAGATAAAAGCTGCTGATGAAGATGAGGAGAAATTGGAAATCTTATTTGACTGAAGATGTAAATTGGTGTAGCCATAATGGGAAGCAGTAAAAAATCATCTACAAAATTAAAAATAGAATTTCCATATGATCCAGCAATCCCATTTTTGGTATATATCAAAAAGAAATGAGTAGCTAAGATATATCTGTATTTACATGTTTCTTGTACCATTATTCAATATAGCCAAAATGTGAAATAAACTTCATATCCAGTGACAGATAAATAGGTAAATAAAATATGATATATATATATATATGCATGTGCATATATTTGTATATACAAACACATATGCATATATTTGTGTATGTATATAAATACCCACAAACACCTATGTATGCATACATTGAATATAATATGGAACCTTTTAAAAGGAGGATATTCTGTAATTTGTGATACCATGAATAAATACGGAAGACATAATCATAAATTAAATAATTAAAATTGAGTTCACTTTTATGTAGAATCCTAAAAACATTGAACTCAGAATCTAAGAGTAGAATGGTTATTTTTCAGGAGTTGGGAACTGGAAGAAATGAGGAGATGTTATGTAAAGGAACAAAGGTTTAATTATATGGGATGAATCATTTCTGAAGCTCTTATGTACAACATGATGAGTATAGTTAATAATATTAACAATATTGTATTATACACTAAACATTTTCAAAGAGGATGCATCATAAATCACACATACATACATACATACAAACACAAAACTTTAAGTATGTGAGGTAATGGATATGTTAATTAGCTTGCTTTGGGTGGTCATATCACAATATATGACTATATCAGAAAATTATATTCTACATCTCAAACTTATACAAGTGTATATATATACTATATATACACAATACTTATGTACTATATATACATACAATATATAAATATTATATACTGTATGTACATGTAAATACACATACAAACATATATATGTATATGTGTATACAAGTTTTATTTGTTAATTATACTTCAAGATATACTGGTACAAATCCTATGCACTCTGCAGTGGTTCTTCAAGAAGATTCCCACTGCTACAATTCCACATGTCTCTGTTTATTTGTTTTACAGATTTGGTCCCATAATTGCTCACCCTAGCAAATCACCCTGCCCTAAGGAAATTTTAATCATGGCAACTCTTAGAGCCTTTAGCTAAATCAAAAGTCAACATAAACAGATTATTTTCTGCAATCAAAAGTAATACACTTTTTTTTCCATTTTCATACCCTGAATTTTCCACTTTCATACACTGAATGAGATGCTACTCCTCATTCAGAAATATGATAGATTTCACCAAAATGATGAATTTAAGTTCAAGTTCATTGCTACAAACAAAGAAAATATGTTTAAACGTTTTTATAATTCTATGCTAGCATTCTTTTATTCATGCATGAATACTTTACATATAGTGACTATTATGTCTCAGACATTTTATGGGGTTATGGTGATGCAAAACATAAATAATAACACAGAGTCATCCATCATGGGGTTAAGAGCAAGTAGATGCAGACAATACAGGATTGATGTCTTCACTAAAGGTGCATACAGATACAAACAAACACTAAAGTGGTGATGTGGGAATATGTGCTCAAATCTCAGGGAAGAAACGTGTACAGAAAGCCCTTGTCTGGTAATAGGACATTTTAGCTGGGGATTGAAGGGTAAGTGAAAGTCACCAAAGTAAAAGGGGGGGGGAGAAAAAATAAAAGCAATAAAACAAATTATATATATATATATATACGTAAGGTTACTGAGACTAGAATAGATCTGTTCACCTGAAAAATTAAAAGGTGCTCTGTATAACTAGTTTATAAAGAGTGATCAGGAGAGAATGTGGGATAACATTGGAAGATGGGCATGGTTAGCATGTGCAGGGCTATGTGCTCCATGTGAAATATTTTGGTGTGTAGACATGAGCCCCAGTAGTCATTAGGCATGGTCTTTGCATTCTGTATGGGAGAAGGAATAAAGACGGGAACAATAAAACTTGAAAAGTTAATTGTTTTCTTTAATGTTTTAAATATTTGCTATAAAGAGGACATCAGAGTACAATTATTCTGGTGGATGAAGCAAATATATAAAAGTACCTTCAAAAAATGGAAATGAACATCTGTAAACAACATTCTGATCATACGCTATTTTGGACTGATATGATGGAGGACCCAAGGCTATATTTCCTTTCCTCCATTTTTCTATTTTCTCTGCTATTTTCCACTTACTACATTTATTTCTGAGTCCAACATGTCTCCTCCATCTCTCACCATCTTGCCCTATCTGATCTTAATGGAAGGAGGAAGAGAAGATGGGAATGATACATTCCTTTGTGGAACATGGTAAGAATGGATATTTAATGAATAGGCAACACTCTCTACCTTAATCTATATATTTTACAGGTCTCCTTTTGGAAAAACTAAGAATATTACAGGGACCTTGGAAAATCATTTATTTCTTTTTTTGTGATTTTTTGTTTGTTTTGCTTTAATAAACTGCTTCCTGTAACATTTATGTCCCAGCATTTCCAAAGTCCAGAAGATGTTTGCTATACCATGTCCAAATACTTGTTCAATTTCACAAACATTTAGTGAGCATATGATCTGCCCAGACATCATACTCAGTGATTTTTATTAAATAATAAGATAGAGAACATTGCCTCTAGATCCATGGTAGTGTAGTAAAGAACAGTGGATTAATTTAGCATTTTGACATTGTGGCCAAAATACCTGACAAGAACAACTTAGAGGAGGAGAGGTTTGTTCAAGCTCATGGTTTCAGAGGTTCAATCCATGGTCAGCTGACTCCAAGGGAGAAGCATCATGGAAGCAAGGTATGGAGTAGGGAAGCTAAACTCATGGCAGCTGGGAAGCAGAGAGACAGACAGACAGATAGACACCAGGAGCAGACACAGTTCCTATGGCCAGACCCGCAGTGCCTAACCTCAACCCATGCTCTACCACTGAATCTTGATGGACAGCCAACACATGAGCTTATTTTGAAGGACATTTTATAGCCAAACCATAATGATCAGAGATGCATACATGAACATTTTTCATACTAATACAATAAATAGAATGGCAGAACTCCTTACCTTTGGTACTTTTGTCTATGAAAGAATCAGAAGGGAAAAACACATGTCAGCATGAAAGATGGTATGTGTATGTGTATGTTTTTCTATGTTTAGGTTATTGAATGAGACATAAGGATCTCAATTCACTATATCACTTAGGATGGTACAATTTAACTCCATATTTGATGTTGAACTACTGAACAGATTTTAATCTCTACTTCTTCATCTTTTCTTCTTGCCCCTTATCTGGGAAAGATTATATGAAAGTCTACAGAAAGCTTTGGCACCTATTCTGAGCTGAAACTATAGAAGCCACATCTCACAAGCCAGAATCTTCCCTCTAGCTGTAATCTCAACCATAATAAATCTCCAAGGTTGTGGGGGCACAGAGGAAGTATAAGCCGGCAGTGAGGACCCAACCCCGCTTACCCTGCACAGCTGCATATGTGTATATTGTTATATAAGCACGAGTAGGCAAAGTGTAACACACATGCACATGTCACGCTGGTGTGGACGTGCGCCATTTTGCCCAGAACCCTATATAAGGGATGAGTCTGTAAAATAAAGCTGCTGTTGTTCTCCTCCTGATGGTGACTCCATGTGCTTTCTTCTCTATGGAGATCTCTCTGCCAAAACCTCCCCTGCAATCGTAGCTGACCCCTGACAAAGGTCAAACAGAATTCTTTGCTCTCTCAAGTCATTTTCGGATCTGCTCAGGACCCTTTCCTATGGTACCCATAAAGTCTCATTTTTTGAGTAAAAAATATTTTGGCATGTTGTTGGTGAGTATTATAGATTGAATTTTGTGTCACCATCAATTGCAGTCCTAAACCTCAGTGTAACTCTATTTGGAGATGGAAACCTAAGGAAGTAGTTAAGATGAAATAAGGTCATAAGAATGGGAACCCAATTCAATAGGATTAGTGTATTCTTAGAAAGAAGTTACCAGAGAGCTCGCTTACTCTCTTGCCATGTATGCACAAAGAAGAGTCCATATGGGCATGCAATGAGATGGTGACCCTCTTCAAGAGATGAGTCCTTGTAATAAAACTTAACTTGTGAGTACCTTAATTTTGGAAATGTTGGACTTTCCAGTCTCTAGAACTGTGAGAAATGATTTCTGTTGCTTAAGTTACCCAGTCTGTGATGTTTTGTCATGGCAACCCAGGTAGATAAACACAGTGAGCAAGGGACTTCATCTATCCCAACATCTAAACAAAGTTTTGGGTAGAAGAACTATCATAACTTTGTGGGATGTTAACAACAGTTGCCAAGTGACCAGGGCGTCTGGAAGATGATTGCTACCACCAAGGGTTTTACCCCTCTTATTTTGCTGTGCTCTCTGACTCTGTGGCCTCCTGGGAGCACATACTCTTGAGATGCCGCTTGCTAAATATTGTTGTTCTTTGAGCAATGCTGCTGCCTCCAGGAGAGCTTGTCATTTGAGCTATGCTTACTCACTGAGTCACATTATTATTATACCCAATGCTCTGTTTAATAGCCTTTTCTTGCCCTATTTCACCTGGAAAGAATTAATAGAGCCACATAGTAGATCACTGCAACATTAATGCCATGGTGCCACCGTTATGTTCTTCATGTCCAATATAATTGAAATAAATGACTCGAGCTATTCGTTCACTGGCAATTATTTTGCTATTATAGATTTGACTAATATGTTCCATTTATGTGCCTTCTCCAGTGTCTTTCAGCTGTCATTCACCTTCATCAGGATACCTGTGAGGAATCTTGACACCATATTCAGTCTTTGTAGGCAAGACCTTAACATCATGCAACATTCTCCAGAAATGCCAGGCATGGTGTTATGTTCATGCTATTGTCCTGCAAGGAGATTCATTTGCTGTGCACATTCCAGACATACACATAAAAATGATTTCACTAAAAGGGATGGGATGTTGTTCTGTCCAAGGTATAAGGCTCTATGATCTCAACTAAACTTCTGGGTATCATTTGATCAGTCACGGGCTACTCCATCTTCAAAAATGTCAAGAGATAGTGATTGATCTGCTGAGCATCCATGGCATTTTAATTATAAATCCAGTCTCTTTAGGAATGGTTTGGATCGTGGAGGCCTCATATTCCTCATTTCAAACTTATGTAACTCCATTTTAATCCTAGTGGGAATAGACTTCAAGAATGAAAGGTTCTAGAATCTGTCCAAAGTCCAATGCAGCAGGCACTCCATTGTAATACAGAAGACACTTCCATTAGTGACACGCAGAGGTTCCTTCACTATGCAACTTTTAAAAAACTCTGTTTATACATCCTGTAGCCTCTAGACCACCTGTGATGCTCTTTATTGCCAGTAATTCTTATGTGATTATATTACCCACCCTATTCAACATAGATTGAAAATAACTGGTCACATAATGTGCTGTTTAGAGGACAGTCATTCTCATCAGATCTGAGTTCATGACTGTGAAATTGACTATTATTTGTGTTGTGTGGCATGCAAGTATCACTCCACAGGCTTGACATGGTCACTAAAATTTCCTGCTACAATGGAAATGTGACCGACAGCATAGAGGCAAACCTAGGCACACTGGTGTATTCCACTTACATGAAGAAGTAATCTAGCCTGTCCCCAGCCCCTGAAAAAATGCAACACTGCTTGGTATGTCATTTACTAACAAGACTCTTGGTCACCTGTAGAGTTCTTTGAGATCATACAAGTGAATAGAAAATATTCACACTCTTAGCCAGTGTAACCAATGCACGTGATGAAACTCAATAGGACACTATCGATTGTCTTCCCTTAACTAAAATGTCCATGAAAGGACCTCAGGTTATCACAATTCACCAAACTCAAGGAAATCATCTTAGCATTGAATACTCAACCCATATATATGTATAGACTCTTGGGTCATTGAAAATGTTTGACTCTCTCGTCTGGACAATGATAGCAACAATCCTTTATCCAAGTTTTTCCACTGTAGGGTAAAAACTAACAATTTCTAGCCTCACAAAAACCCAAAATATGAACCAATGGTATACATCTCCCTGTATATACTAAAACCAAAATATAAGGTCTTATAAAGGCAGTTCTTACACTTTTTGAAGTACATGATATTATTAGCCTTTGTGAATGATTAATTCAATGGAAATATGAACAAAGTAATTTCCCTTAAATTCATACTTTGTTCTCCCAATACCTCTCTGCACCAAGTTGGCAGGTTCCAAGAATTGCGCAACTTCAAGGAAATTCTAGGCGTGATTGCCATGGGGAAGTCTCCTAGAAGCTATAATTTTAATGAAAAGCAGACAATCAAGCGTGAGTGATGGCAAGGATGGACCTTTCAGATGTTGTGCACTAACAGCCAGCGGCATTTTACCAGCAAAGCAGTCATTCTAATTTCCTGCTTTCATTTTTGAAATCATCCTTTCCAGGATAAGACTCTTATTTAGTGATAGAACATGATGAAATAGCTTAGTGTTAATAGGTCTAGATGCAAAAAAAAGATGATATCTTTTAAAGAATTTTAGGTAATCAGTTCTATTAAGCACTATGGTGTCGTTATGAGATTGATTTTTCCTGTATGACTTTTAAGTGTAACTCAGATGTACAGGGCAATTTACAGTTTATGTTTTTTACTAGTTTAACGTTCTCTTATATATAGGGGTATCTGTGTAGAAAGGATAAACATTATCATTGTTGTGGGTATGTAATAACATTGAGATTTATTAATATACTATGCTGATATATTATTTAGCCCATATTAAAATTTAAGGAATAAGTAAAATAGAAGAAAAAACCACCCTTAATTTCTTTAGCTCAATCTGAATTATCTTTCAGAATATCATATTTATGCTTGCAATCAAAATGTATATTCCATGTACTAGCCTACTTTTTCTTTAATTTAACATTACATCAGAAAATATTTCTCACTTGTTAATGTTCAAAATTGCAATATAAATTGTTATGTAATGTATTACTTCTAGAGCTGGTTACCAACATTTTTCTATAATAGCATGCCTTATAGAAATGACAGCTGTGACATACTACCAGCCTCTCCATGGTTCATTACAGCCACAATTTTTCAGGGTAGGAGATGAGGTATAGAGATAGAAGATAGTGCAAAACTGAGAGTAAATAGCCTCACTGTTTATTTTGATGCACAGTTTCATAATGGGAAGAATTTTTCAAGCCAATCCTCTGCCAATGAGTCTGAGGATATACTATGCTTTCTTTCTGTGAATATTGACCTCCAAAATTTTGATTCTTAAACTATCCTGTTCAAATAAATAGACAAAAACAACCCACAAATAAATAGACAAAACTGTGTATTATATATATTTTTTAATTTTAAGTTTAATTTCTTAAAGTAAATTTCCACATGTTAAAATGCTGGCTCAGCTGGGAGAGGTGACACACGCCTGTAATCCTAGTATTTGGGAGGCTGAGACAGGAGAATCGAAGGTTTGAGGACAGCCTTAGCAACTTAGAGAAACTCTCAGTAACGTACTATGACCCTGATTTAAAACAAAAAATAAAATAGGGCTGGGTGTGTAGAATGCCGCTATGTTTAATCCCCACTAACACACACACAGGCCCACGTGCACACACACATACACATGCAGTGTCAAAAATAGAGGGTTTTGTCTTTTTATCTTTGTGTTATTTAAAAGTATTGTTATTTAGAAGTACTGTACTTACTACAACAGCTTTGCTCTAGTTTAATGCATAAATCAACATCAAATAGGTATCTGTAGGAATAGATCTTAACATTTATTTTATTATTTTTTAAGTTAGAAGGCAAAACTGGTGCCCTGAGAGAGTTTGTATTTCTTTGATTGCTATTGTTTTTAGGAGCAGAGCATGTGATTTAGGCTTAAGACAAACAGCACAGTTCAAGCCCTACTTACAGTGGTTAGTTAAGAGATAGGCATCAACCAGGTGTGGCGGTACACACCTGTAATCTCAGTATTTGGGATTTTCTCCTGAGAAAAGCGAAATGCAGGTTGTACTATAGCTGCAGCAATGTACCAAGACCCTGTTTCAAAACAAAAAATAAAATGGGGCTGGGGGTATAGCTCAGAGGTAGAATGCCCCTGGGTTCAATCCCCAATAACACACGCATGCACACACACACACACACACACACACACACACACACACACTAAATAAATGAATAAATAAGTAAATAAATAAAGCGGGGGGGGGGGAGAGAGAGAGAAGAATCAGCCAGTTCTAGTGGCACACAGCTGTAATCCCAGTACTTCGAAGGCTGAGACAGTAGGATCGCAGGTTCAAAGCCAGCCTCAGCAACTGAGCAAAACTTTCAACATCTTAGTGAGACGTATTTTTAAAATAAAAAAAAATATACATATGGTTGGGGGTGTAGCTCAAAGGTAGAACCCTTCTGGGTTCAGTCCCTAGCACCACACACACACACACACACA
>PVJS01054527.1:0-12931 GCA_004027185.1 Glis glis | reverse complement strand
CCCCCGGCCCTATTTTTTATACTTTATTTTGAAACCGGGTCTCACGAAGTTGCAGAGAGCCTCACTAAGTAGAGAGAGAGAGAGAGAGAGACAGGGAGAGAGAGAGAGAGAGAGAGAGAGCTGAGGCTGGCTGCGAACCCGGATCCTCCGGTCTCCGCCTCCCAAAGTACTGGGATTACAAGCATGCACAACCAGGCCCGGCTCTAAATTATTTTTAATTGTGATAAAATACCTATAAAATTTATAATCTTAATTTTTGGGGGGGTACTGGGGAATGAATCCAAGGACATTCTACCTCTGAGCCATGCTCCCAGACCTTTTTATTTTTATTTCAAAACTAGATCTTGCTAAGTTGCTGAGGGTCCCACTAAATAGCTAAGGCTGCCTCCCACCTATAATCCACCTGTCTTAGAACTAGGATCATCGTGCCCAGCCATCTTAACCATTTTTAAGTGCACAGTTCAGTGGCATTAAGTACAGCCATAATGCTGGGCGTGGTGGCGCATGCTTGTAATCCCAGTACTTGGGACGTTGAGATAGGAGGATTGTAGGTTTGTGGCCAGCCTCAGCTACTTAGTGAGGCCCTCTGCAACTTCGTGAGACCCGGTTTCAAAATAAAGGATAAAAAATAGGGCCGGGGGTGTAGCTCGGAGGTAGAATGCCCTTGGGTTCAATCCCCAGATCCGCAAAAAAAAAGTACAGCCATATTATGCAATCATCATCACCATCCATCCCCAAGGCTCTTTTCATTAATCCATCTAAAACTCTGTACCCATTAAACATTAACTCCCCATCAATTCCCCCCTGACCCTGGCAACCACCATTCTACTTCCTGTCTCTGAATTTGACTAGAGAATCAAATTTGCCCTTTTTTGTCTGGCTTATTTCATCTAACATGATGTCCTCAAGGTTCATCCATGTTGTAGCATGTGTCAAAATCTTCTTTTCTAAGGTTGAATCATATCCCCTTGTATGTATATACCATATTTTGTTTATCCATTTATCTGTTGATGGGCACTTGCATTGCTTCTACCTTTTTGCTGTTATAAGCCATTTGTAACCTATTTTATGGTTGAAACAAAGAGAAAATGACCATATAGCCACTATGGATTGAGTCAGTCAAGGCAAATTTGGATAATATCAAATCTATTCTTCACATCTACTTTTTTTTTTGTACTAGGAATTGAACCCAGGGGTGCTCTACCTCTGGGCTACCCCACCCCACCCTTTTTGTTTTATATTTCAAAACAGTGTCTTGCTAACTTACTGAGGCTGGCCTGGAACCTGCGATCCTCCTATCTCAGCCTCCTAAGTACTAAGGTTACAGGTGGGTACCACCACACCCAGGCTTTTCACATCCACTTTAAATGCACAGGACAGACAGAGAAAAAATCATAAAGGTTGTCAATTTTCACATTCCTTTAATACACATACCATCCTGCCACCCATGTAAAGGTATGAATCCACAGCCTTAAAAACAACAAAACAAGCCGGGCCTGGTAGTGCACGCCTGCAATCCCAGTACTTGGGATGCTGAGACAGGAGGATCACAGGTTTGAGGACAGCCTCAGTAAGTTTGCAAGACTCTGCAACCTAGGAAGACCCTGTTTTAAAACAAACAAACAAAAAAAGAGTTGGGGTGTAGCTTGGAGGTATAAAGTTCCTGGGTTCAACCCCCAGTACCAAAGCAAACAAACAAAAAAACAGAGGACTAATGTCCTCACCAAAAATTAGAAAAAGCACCAAAGTCAGCAATTAAAACTAAAAACTACTATAAAATCTTTGGTCATTTTTTTATGTTTAAATGTTAGCCTTTATTTTATAAGCTATTGGTAGATACACTGGTGTGATGGACTGGTGCCACGGTTGCTACTTGCTGAAGTCCCTTGCATGAATGACTCTGGGTCCAAAATTATTATTTTAATATTTACTATTTAGGTCGGGAGCAGGTAACATGGCAATTCTCCTAGCCTCCTGAATACTACAGCCAGCACCTTACTTTTATTTATTTATTTATTTATTTATTTATTTATTTATTATTTGCGGTACCGGAGATTGAACGCAGAGGCGTTCTACCTTCGCGCTATGCCCCCGGCCCTATTTTTTATACTTTATTTTGAAACCGGGTCTCACGAAGTTGCGGAGGGCCTCACTAAGGAGAGAAAGAGAGAGAGAGAGACAGGGAGAGAGCGAGCGAGAGTGCTGAGGCTGGCCGCGAGCCCGAATCCTCCGGTCTCCGCCTCCCAAAGTACTGGGATTACAAGTGTGCGCCACCACACCTGGCTAGCACCTTACTTTTATAGAAACTTTAAGCAAGGCATCATAAAAGTTAATCAAACACAGAAGCCAGCAAATTGTTACAGGACAAGATAAGGAAAAGCAGCAAGGTGGTCATGAGACAAACTAAGAGGAAGGAAGGGGGTCCTGAGGAATTAGTCTGCTTGCAGACAAATCCCACTCAACTAGGCACTATGATGTTACTCTCAGTGTACTTTCTAACTACATCAGAATCACTAGAATGAAGGCAGCCTGGTATTGGAATATTTTGGGGAGAAAGTGCTATGGATTGAACTCAGGGCCTCACACATACTAAGCATGTACCCTACCACTGAGCTACACCCCAAGCCCAACTTGGAATTTTTTATAAGTTCCCATGCAATCTTTTTTTTTTTTTTTTTTTTTGCAGTACCGGGGATTGAACCCAGGGGCGTTTTACCTCCGAGCTACACCCCTGCCCTATTTTTTATTTTGAAACCGGGTCTCACAAAGTTGCGGAGAGCCTCACTGAGTAGCTGAGGCTGGCTGCGAACCCAGATCCTCCGGTCTCTGCCTCCCAAGTACTAGGATTACAAGCGTGCGCCACCACGCCCGGCTCCCATGCAATCTTAATGTGCAGCCAGAGTTGAAAGCCTCCAGCACATCCAAAAAGAAAGATTCTAAGTAAAGCAGAGGTGTGTGTGTGTGTGTGTGTGTGTGTGTGTGTGTGGTGCTGGGGATTGAACCCAGGAGCATTCTACTTCTGAGCTATACCCCCAGTGTTTTCTTTTTTCTTTCCCTCTCTCCCTTCCTTCCTTCCTTTTTTCTGTACTGGGGATTGAACCCAGGGGCATTCTACCTCTGAGCTACACCCCCCCACCTTTTTCATTTTTTATTTGGAAACAGGTGTTCCCTAAATTGCTGAACGTCTCACAAATTGCTGAGGCTAGCCTCAAACCTGTGATCCTCCTGTTTCAGCCTTCCAAGTACTGGGATTTCAAGTGTGCACTACCATGACCAGCGTATTTTTTTATTTTGAAACAGGGTCTCACTAAATTACCTCATGTTGCCCTTGTACCTGTGATCCTCCTGTCTCAGCCTCCAAAGTACTGGGATTACAAGTATGGGCCACTGTGTCTGGTTAAATCAGAGTTCTAAACATGGCTCCTCCAACTGACTGTGTTATGCTGGGGTATCAAGAAAACTTCTAGTAGTGCATGCCTTTTTGTCCCAGCTATTTGGGAGGCTGAAGCAGGAATATTGCTTGAGTTCAGGAGTTCCAGGCCAGCCTGGGCAACATAGCAAGATGCTGTATCAAAACAACAACAAAAAAAAGCAAGCTGGTCATGGTGGTGCACACTTGTAATCCCAGTACTTGAGAGGCTGAGACAGGAAGATTACGGTTCGCGGCCAGCCTCTGCAACTTAGTGAGGCCCTCTGCAACCTGTTTCAAAATAAAAAATAAAATAGGGCTTGGAGGTAGAATATCTCTGAGTTCAATCCCCAGTACCACAAGGAAAAAAAAAAAGTAAAGAAAGCTAATTAATGAATATTAGTTGTGGATAATGCTTTAAACAGTAACATTTCACCTTCAATATTACTTTGTAGCTTGTTTATGCATAAAAGCTACTATGAATTGAATGTAGTTAAAAAAAATAAGTACATTTTTGTATAAGACTCAAAGTAGGCTGGGCATGGTGGTGTATGCCTATAATCCCAGTACTTGGGAGGCAGATATAGGAGGACTAAAGTTTTGAGGACAGCCTCAGCAACTAGTGAGACCCTCAGCAACCTAGTGAGACCTGTTCAAAACAAATTAAAAGGGCTGGGGATGTAGCTTGGAGGTAGAATGCCTCCTGGGTTCAATCCCCAGTACCATAAAAAAAAAAGAAGAATTAAAAAGGTAGCCTGCTGTGTTGGCTCATGCCTTTAATCTTTAATTCCAGTATTTGGGAGGCTGAGGCAGGAGGATTGCAGCTTCAGGACCAGCCTCAGCAAACTCAGCAACTAGCAAGACTCTGTTTCAAAACAAAACAAAAATAAAATAAAAAGGGGTGGGAGTTATAGCTCGCAGGTAAAATGCCTCTGGGTTCATTCCCCAGTACTCCCCCAACCCCCACACACATACACACAAAAAAAGAATCAAAGAGGTGGGCATGGTGGTACATGCCTATAATCCCAGCTACTCAGGAGGTTGAGGCAGGAGGATCACAACTCTGAGGCCAGCCTTAGCAATTTAGCAAGATCCTGTCTCAAAATTCAAAGGGCTGGGGATGTAGAACACTTGCCCAACATTTGCAATGCCCTAAATTTAATCCCCAATACTGTCTGCCCTCCCCCAAATCAAAGATATCTATAATCCTGCTGTAAACTAGGCCAAGCTACATCTTGGTCTAGGTCAGAAAAGATCAATTACTCATAAGTGTTTATCTATCTGTTTCTTTGCCCTACATACTATCTAATATACATGTACTAGGATATTAAAATGAAATGTGGACTGGGTGTCGTGGCTAACATCTGTAATCCCAGTACTTGGGAGGCTGAGAAAGGAGGATCACAGGTTCGAGGACAGGCTCAGCAAGTAGTGAGACTCTCATTAACCTAGCGAGATACTATTTCAAAATAAAAATAATAAAATAGGGCTGGGGCTGTAGCTTGGAGGTAGAATGGCCCCGGGTTCAATCCCCAGCACCAAAAGAAAAAAAAAAAAAAAGAAATGTGTTCCAGATACCTGATAGATATTTTAGTTTATTTAACAATAGACATGCTGCAACATACAAGGTGGTAAGTCAGATTAAAAAAAAATTATAGAGCTGGGCATGGTGGCGCACGCTTGTAATCCCAGTACTTTGGGAGGCGGAGACCAGAGGATCCGGGTTCGCAGCCAGCCTCAGGGCTCTCTCTCTCTCTCTCTCTCTCTCTCTCTCTCTCCCTAGCGAGGCCCTCTGCAACTCCGTGAGACTCAGTTTCAAAATGAAGTATAAAAAAATAGGGCCAGGGGTGTATCGCGGAGGTAGAACGCCTCTGGGTTCAATCCCCGGTACCACAAAAACAAATCAAAACAAAACAAAACAAAACAAAACAAAAATTATAGGATGAGGAGAGTAAAGTGTTTTAAAGGCATAAGTTGAAGCCACACAAACTTAGTTTTTGTCACTTAGTAATTGGATCAGCAACCTCAACCGTTTTAGGTCAAAAACTCCTTGTCTGTACAACGGTGACAACAGGAGCTGTATCACAGGATTGTCACCCACCCCCACGATTGTTTTGTTTTGTGGTGCTGGAGATTGAACCCAGGGGGTTCTACCTCAGAGATACGCCCCTCCCCAGCCCTATTTTGTCTTTTATTTGTTTTTGTAGTACTGGGGATTGAACCCAGGGGCATTATACCTTTGAGCTACACCCCAGCACTATTTTATTTCTTATTTTGAAACAGGGTCTCACTAAGTTGCGGAGGCCTCACTAAGTTGCTGAGGCTGGCCATGAACCTGCGATCCTCCTGTCTCAGCTTCCCAAGTACTGAGATTACAGGTGTGTGCCACTGCACCAGGCTAGAAACTTTAAGTTTTAAATATAGGTTGAGCATTCTTAATTGGAAAAATTACAAATGCTTAATTGGAGCATTCTTAATCCAAAATTGGAAATGCTCCAAAATCTGAAGCTTTTTAAGTACCAACATGGCACCACAAGAAGAAAATTCCATACCATGAAACCTTGTTTTTGTACAAAATTATTCAGGCTATGTGTATAATGTGTATAAGAAGCATAAATTAATTTTGTATTCAGACTTGGGTCTTATTCTCAGTGTATATATGCAAATATTCCAAGATCTGAAAAACCCCAAATCCAAAACAAGCATTTCAGTTGGGCAAGGGGTACTCAATCTGTGATAGAAACAAACTCTAGCTATCCTAAGCCACAGGTATCTACTGAAGGGATATCAGAGAGTCAAAGATTCTGTAGGAGTCTTGGAAAGCAAGCAAAAACATGAGGAACTTCAGAGAACCAGGAACCAGGAGGCACAAATGTCTTTCAGCAACAGACTGAAAGGACATGGTGGTACTAGGGTGGAGCTCAGTGATAGAGCACTTGCCTGGCATGCATGAGGCCCTGGGTTCAATCCCCAACACCACAAAAAATTCTTTTAAATTAATAAAAGTAATAAAAGGCTATTGCTACCTGAGGATACCAAGCAGGAATGAATTCTACTCACATGCTTGGGGACGCTGTCTCTCAACAAGACTTCCACAATGGAAAGACCCTACCCTCCTACTTTTCAATTGAAAGTGCCTTTGGCAGGGCACCATGGTGCCTGCATTCCCAGTACTTGGGAGACTGAGATAGGAGGATCGCAGGTTCCCGGCCAGCCTCAACTACTTAGTGAGGCCCTCCGCAGCTTAGTGAGAACCTGTTTCAAAATAAAGAATAAAAAACAGGGCTGAGGGTGTAGCTTGGAGGTACAATGCCCCTGGGTTCAATCACCAGTACCCCCCAAACAACAACAACAACAACAACAACAACAACAAAAAGACTAGCCTCAGCAATTTAGTGAGACTCTCAGAAATCTAGGGAGACCCTGTTTCAAAAAAAAAAAAAAAGGCAAGGGCGGTGGGGGCTGGGGATGTAGCTCAGTGGCTCTATCCCCAGTGAAAGGGAGACACACACACACAGAAAAATTTAAAACATATATCAATTCTTTTAAAATAATAAACATAATATATGCTAAATAAATAGCATTTATTTTGTTTGGTACTAGAGATTGAACCCAAGGGCATTCTACCTCTGAGCTATACCTTAGCCCTTTTTATTTCTTATTTTTGGTTTCTTTTTTTTTTTTGTGGTACTGGGGATTGAACCCAGGGGCATTTTACCTGCAAGCTACACCCCCAGCCCTATTTTATTTTTATTTATTTATTTATTTATTTATTTTTTGCGGAACCGGGGATTGAACCCAGGGGCGTTCTACCTCTGTGCTACACCCCCGGCCCTATTTTTTTTATACTTTATTTTGAAACCGGATCTCACGAAGTTGCAGCAGGCCTCACTAAGGAGAGAGAGAGAGAGAGAGAGAGAGCGAGCTGAGGCTGGCCGCGAACCCGGATCCTCCGGTCTCTGCCTCCCAAAGTACTGGGATTACAAGCGTGTGCCACCACGCCCGGCTTTTTATTTTTATTTTGAAACAGGGTCTCACTAGGTTGATGAGAGTCTCACTACTTGCTGAGGCTGTCCTTGAACCTGTGATCCTGGGATTACAGCCATGTGCCACGAAGCCCGGCATTATTTCTTATTTTTGAAACAGGGTGTTGTTAAGTTGCTGAGGGTCTCCCTGAATTGCTGAGGCTGGCCTCGAATCGGCTATCCTCTTGTCTCAGCCTCCCAAATACTGGGGTTACAGGTGTGTGCCACCATGACCCCGCTCATAAATAACATTTAAAAATGAAAATTAACTGATTTCCAAAACAAAATTATTACAAAGTATGGAAATGTTCTACATTTTTGCAAATCTCTTTAATGTCTAGCTTAATCTGCATTTAAGCCTAGCGCAGTGGTGCACACCTGTAATCCCAGTATTTGAGAGGCTGAAGCAGGAAGACTGTAGGTTCACGATCATCCTCAGCAACTTAGTGAGACTCTCAGCAATCTAGCAAGATCCTGTTTCAAAGTAAAAAAATAAAAGGGCTGGGGTGTAGCTTTGAGGTAGAGCTCCCCTGGACTCAGTCCCCAGGAGAGAGGGGGGAGGGAGGGAAGGAAAGGTGTGTGCATTCAATTTATTGTGTTGTTGTGGTTGAAGTGTGTGAAGAAAATCTAGCCTTGTGCAGATCCCCTTGCTAAAAATACTTTATTTATTTGGTATTGGGGATTGAATCCAGGGGCATTCAACCTACCTCTGAGCTACACCCTTAGCCTGTTTTTAATTTTTTATTTTGAAACAGGGTCTAAGTTGCTAAGGGCCTCGCTAAATTGCTGAGGCTGGCCTAGAACCTGTGTTCCAGTCTCAGCCTCTCAACTACTGGGATGACAGGTGTGCTGCATCACACGTGGCTAAAATACTTTTAAATTAGTCATTGTGTAAACAACTTAAAACAACACAGATGAAATTAAAGTAGTTCTTTTAAAGTAGCACATTTCTCCTCCAACCCAGATCCTGGCTTCAGAGTTAACTATTTCTAGTTTGCCTTCTCTTCTTTCAGACTTACTTCTTCGCATTTAAGAGTATATAGTGCTGGGCAAGGTGGTGCATGCTTGGGAGGCTGAGACAGGAGGATTGCAGGTTCAAGACCAGCCTCGGCAAGACCTTGCTTGGAAATAAAAAATAAAAAGAGCTGGGGGTGTAGCTCGGAGGTAGAATGCCCCTGGGTTTAATCCCCAGTACCATAAAATAATAAATTAATAGCACATAGTGTAAATGTACAGTTTGTGGCAACTTGGCTTCTCTCAAATTATCTTGCTATTTTCACACAAATCTACCTCGTTCTTTGCAAGAGTTGCAGAGTTCATTTTGTGCTCCCTTTACTGATGAATGACCAGGCTTCCTTTTTTGTTTGTTCTGTTCTGTTATTTCACTACCACCACCTCCAATAAAGCCGGGCTGGAGCTTTTTGGTACGCATGTGCAGGGACCCGAGGCTAGCCTCCTAAAGATGGAAGAGCTGTGAGTACTTTCCTTTTCAACCCGTGCAGGTATGTCGGGACGCAAAACCCCCAGGGCAAGCAACGGGCCAGCCAGGACAGGTTCTCCCAGACAGGTTCCTCCTTTCCTGGTGGACGCCGGATTTGTTTTTCTCCTAGGAGCACGGAAGCCAGGCGCACAGCCAGCCGGCGAGCAGCACTCCGACTCAATTAAGGGCGAGCGCCCCGCCGGCCCCCGCAGGTCGCGACGCCGCTTCCGGGAAGCGGACCGGAAGCCGCTCCGCGATCCTGCGTCAAGCCCGACTCCAGGGGCCGTCGTAAAAGTGTCGCCCCTCGTCTCTCGCAGCGGCCACAGGTTTCCGCTCGCCTCCGGCCGGGGTCGGCAACTGCGGGCGTTAGTGTCCCTTAAGATGGCGGACGAAGAAGCCGATGGTGCGGAGAGGATGGAAGTCAGCCCCGAGTTGCCCCGGACCCCTCAGCGACTGGCATCAGTAAGTCCTTGTGGGCAAGTTCCTTTTGTCCTCCCCACCACCCCTGCCTCCCGACCGCGTTCAGGAAGATGTGGGGCTTCACCCCTTATGGCGGCTCTGGGGAGGGGGGAGACATATGGATTGATCTGGAAGGAAGCCACCGAATCAAAAGTTAGTCGTCACCCGCGTTCCTGCCAGCCGAGGCTACGAAATAGGATGACTGACATTTATTAGTCCCGACGAGCTCAAGCATGCATGACTCCCTCCTGGAGTAGTAGAAAGAACTGGTGATGTTAGTAGGTGGTGGGATGGGGGAGCTGAGGCGAGGTTGGAGAGCGAGCCATTTTCTAGTAGACGCAGTGCTAACCCCTCTTGATGCTAGGAATCCAGGACGCGGCACCTGGTGGTGTCTGGCATAGCTGGCTGGGTGGCACCTGGTCGTGGCAGGGAATGTGGCCGCTGTCAAGTCACGTCCAGATGTGGAGTGGAGGGATTGACTGTAGTCTTTCATTATAGCATCCTGAGAACCCCAGGCCTCACCCTCGGTGGAGAAACCCGTCATGTATCGCTGCCTTTTAAAGGTGAAGCAGAAACTCCTAGAGATTTCAACTCAGAGCAGCACCATTAATTAATATCGGAATCTATACTTTGCTATTGGATTTTGAAAGAATAAGAAGGTAGAGATGGCAAAATTGAGTCAGTCGTCTGGGTGCAGGGAGAAAGCTGGCTGAGGAGGATAAGAGGTAGGGGCAGTGTAGGGAATGTTCTGGATATCCCCTCAGGCATCTCTGGGGGAGATATGTAGGAAACATTCAAATATTGATCATGGCATGATGTTTTATCAGTTTGTCTTTATAGCTGCATATATAACTGCACGATATATGGATATATGGCTCTTCATGCAGTTTCTTTGGTTTGTAGTTTTAATAAGAGTGTTCTTGAAGTATTTTAACCCTATAGGCACTTGAGTATTATTTATGAGACAACTATGAGCTATAGAAATGAGTCAGCCACAGAGACTGGAGAGACTGGCTGGGAGATAGAAACCAGATAGAGATGAAGTTGGAATAAGGGTCTGGATTAGGTCAGTGCTTGCAATTTTTGTCCACCCCAAATAGCACCTCAAACAAATGTCACTACTGGTAGTGAAGGATGAAAATCTACTTAAGATAATAAGGAAAGATAGCAGGATGTGGTGGTGTATGCCTTGTAATGCCAGTACTTGGGAGGCTGAAACAGGAGGATCACAGGTTCAAGGCCAGTCTCAGCAATTTAGTGATACTATCAGCAACCTAGTGAGACCCTGTTTCAAAAAAATAAAAAAAGGATGTAGCTGGGAGGTAGAATGCCCTGGGTTCAATCACCAGCACACACACACACACACACACACACACACACAGGAAAGAAGATAGGAGTTTAGAAGCAGCTGAATTATGAGTGCATTTATTTATTTTTTTATTTATTTTTTGTGGTACTGGGGATTGAATCCAGAGGCATTTTTCCTCCAAGCTACACCCCCAGCCCTATTTTTTATTCTTTATTTTGAAACAGGGTCTCACTAAGTTGTGGAGGGCCTCACTAAGTAGCTAAGGCTGGCAGCGAACCTGCCATCTTCCTGTCTCAGCCTCCCAAGTACTGGGATTGCAAGTGTGCCATCATGCCTGGCTTTATTTATTTATTTATTTATTTTTTAATTTTTGTGGGGCTGGGAATCAAACCCAAGGTCTTTGGCATGTTAGGCAAGTGCTCTGCCACCAAGCTACATTCCCAGAAAAATCTTTTCTTAATGGTAAACCCAGGTATTCTGAATGCTGAGGTAGGAGGATTACTTGAGCCTTGGAGTTCCAGGCCAGTCGGGGCAAAATAACCAGATGCCCAGCTCAAAAATAAATAAATACATAAATAAATGAATAAACAAACAAGCAAATAAATAAATAAATGGTAGCTTGTGTTTATTATCTGATAGAAGAAGTGGAGAGCCGGGCATGGTGGCGCATGCTTGTAATCACAGTACTTGGGAGGCTGAGACAGAAGGATTGCAGATTCGAAGCCAGTCTTAGCAACTTAGTGAGGCCCTCTGCAACTTAGTGAGACCTTGTTTCAAAATAAAAAATAAAATAGGTCTGGGGGTGTAGCTCAGAGGTAGAATGCCCCTGGGTTCAATCCCCAGTACCACACAAAAAATAAATAAAAAAAATAAAGTGGAGAAACTATGCTGTGATCAGAAGAATTGTTATAGTTTCATTTTACCAAAAATGGTTAATATTTATATAAATCTTTGTGTGTGTGTGTGTGTGTGTGTGTGTGTGTGTGTGTGTGTGGCACTGAGGATTGAACCCAGGGGCATTCTACTTCTGAGCTACACCCCCAGCCCAATTTTATTTCTTATTTGGAAACAGGGTCTCACTAAGTTCTAGAGGGCCTTGCTAAGTTGCTGAGGCTGGCTTTGAACCTGAGATCTTTCTGTCTCAGCCTCTGAAGTACTGGGAGTACAAGCGTACATCACCATGCCCAGCTTATTTAAAGCTTTGCTGTATTAATTCCTTCCAGTTGGTACAGTAAAACCTCATCATTCCACTAATTTGGAATCGGAGATAATAGTACAGGAATACTTTACTCTTCAAAAAATATTAGACTTTGTTAGTCTTTGCAAAATAGTAGGTTGATAGTGTAATACAGCCTCAGGGAACTCATAGACTAGTGTGGCAGATAATATAAGTGCTTAAAGAATTTTAATTCAGGATAGGGTGATGAAGCTGGGTGTGGTGGCCTATGCCTGTAATCCCAGTACTTGGGAAGCTGAGACAAGAGGATCACAGGTTGGAGACCAGTCTCAGCAATGTGGTGAGGCCCTGTTTCAAATAAAAAGGGCTGGGGGTGTAGCTTGGAGGTAGAGTGCTCCTGGGTTCAATCCCCAGTACCACACACACACAAAAAGATAGGGTGATGTAAGTGGATAAAAACTTAGTACTGTTAAGCCTCATAACTAGGATTTTTGGCTTGAATCTCTGTGTTTACTTGACCCCAGAGATCATCCTATTTCCTTTTCTTTAAAAAATATTATTTTCAATTTTATTCTGTCAGTGGAGTAAGATACTGACTTTCCAGTTTACTACTTTGCTGTTAAGCAAAACATACTCAGTTTTAGATGTTTTGTTTTTGTTTTTCCATTTGAATGGTTTTGTGTGTGTGTGTGTGTGTGTGTGGTATTGGGGATTGAACCCAGGGGCATTCTACCTCCAGGCTACATCCCCAGCCCTATTTTTATTCTTTATTTTGAAACAGGGTCTCACTAAGTTGTGGAGGGCCTCACTAAGTAGCTGAGGCTGGCGCGAACCTGCGATCCTCCTGTCTCAGCCTCCGAAGTACTGGGATTGCAAACGTTCGCCACTATGCCCGGCTTGTATCTTATTTTATTTATTTATTTATTTATTTATTTATTTATTTATTTTGCAGTACTGGGGATTGAACCCAGGGGCGTTCCACCTCCGAGCTACACCCCCGGCCCCATTTTTTAGTACTTTATTTTGAAACTGGGTCTCACGAAGTTGCGGAGGGCCTCACTAAGTAGCTGAG
>PVJS01054526.1:0-12939 GCA_004027185.1 Glis glis | reverse complement strand
AGCAGATACATAGACCTATGGAACAGAATAGAAGACTCCGAAACAAACCCACACACCTACAGCCAATTGATTTTTGACAAAGGGGCTAAAAACACCCAATGGAAAAAGGATAGCCTCTTCAACAAATGGTGCTGGCAAAACTGGCTAACCATATGCAGAAAAATAGAAATAAACCCCACTTTCTCACCCTGCACTAGAGCCAACTCCAGATGGATCAAAGACCTAGAAATCAGACCAGAGACCTTGCAACTACTCGAAGAGGGCATAGGCCCAACACTTCAACACATAGGCACAGGTAAAGACTTCCTCAACAAGACTCCAAAGGCACAGGAAACTAAAATGAGAATAAATACGTGGGATTGCATCTTTCAAATAAATAAAAGAATATGGCATAGAAAGCAGTCTGTTTTGTGTGACACTAGTTCTCAAAGATGTTATCATTTGATATTCATGGCAAAACTAACTAGTTTTTCCTAAGAATGCAGTTCTTTTTCCTCCTGGACACAAGCTTGGTTACATTTCCTAGTCACCCTTGTGGTCAAGTGTGGTCATGTGATTGAGTGCTAGCCAATGGGCAGAAGAGACGCGCCTCTTCTGGTCTCCTTGACCCACACCTTTCCTTCCCTTGACTATGTTTGGAGGCAGAGGATCCAGCAGACAGTTCTGCTATAGTAATGCATTGCTATTCAAGACAATAATTTTATAGTTAAGTAAGTTTAGGTAATGCTAAGCCAAGCAAACTTAAGAGGGTTTTCTTCCCTTGGATAATTTTAAAATATAATATATAATAATCACCATAAATATCTAAGAAGGCACTAAACCATTCAGAATTCCCCAAACTTATTTAATCACAGAAATTATTTCTCCGGAAAACAGCTGTCATCTTTTAAGGAAATGTAGTTCCATGGTACACTGTATGGGGAATAATGGCTTAATGTTGAGATGATAGAATAAGAGCAGAAACATTCAAAAGTAAGAGTGGAATTAATGGAGGCATGGGGCTAAATCGAAGGGATGTTCCTTTCTGATGTCCTCCAGTTCAGCCATAGCTATGGCTCAAAGTCAAGGAGGAAGCACACATGTACAAATACAGAAGAGCACAGAGGGCGGATTCCTAGCTTTGCCTTTTGTATAAGGAGTAGCTGTTAATCATTTCAATACTGAAATCATAATTTATCATCTAAGTGTGCTACACAATCATAACTAGGTCATTTTCTTTTCATTCTGAATGCTATAGTCCACCAATCTTGGAATTGTAATAATTATTGAGTACCCTGGTCACTTCCTGAGTTCTATGTCTCATTAGAAAATACAGAGGTGTCAGTATGGTGCAATGTACTGGGAGAAGAGCAGGAACAGGGGGCTGGATAGCTGGGCTCTACCCAGGCCTCAAAAGGAAAACTATCACATCATTTAACCATTCAGTTGCCTTGTCCTAAAAACGGTCCTTAAAGTCCATTTCAGTGCTAATAGTACAATTCTGAAACATCACACTGTCAAATGTAGATGTTTGGGACTGGAATCTTATCTTCCTGGACAAGATGCTAATTCCTATCTATCAGGTTCAGGAGGTAGCGTGCTTGAAAGGGCTGCCTTCGTCTCACAACCACACAGTCGAATGTACAAAATGAGACACAGTAATGCTGAAGCCTTATCAGCTGCTTTATTAGCAAAACAATAATGAGAAAAAGTTCGCCTAAGAGCCCCTATTGAGAAATCCATCCTTTGTGTGAGCTGAGTACGTAGTTGAACCATCTATATTTATTCAGATGGAATTACCTGATGCTTCACAAATAAACCTCATACCCAGAGTTCAAGACTTCTCTTTCTTTTTCTACTTCCGTACCTCTGTAGATTACTAGTTGTTTTTTGTAAATTACCACACTAGTTTTCTCCACTTGCTATTTCCTCCACCCCCACACAGTAAACCATCAGAGAGGTTGGTTAATGGTGGTGATGATGTTAATGACAACAATAACAACCTCTATAGGACTGATAGGATGTGCTAGTTGTTACTCCTAGCACATTTTATATGCAATATCAACTTATTAAATCCTTATAACAATTCTGCAAGTTTACTATTCCCATTTTATAGATAAGGCATCTGAGATACAGAGTGGTGAATGAACTGGTGCAAGCTGTCATGACCACGGAGCAGTGGAGGTGAGACTGAGCTCCATGTCACAGGCATTTTCTAGCCCTAGTGCAGGATGAAATTTGCTTCTAACAATTCTAGCTAATTGACTTTGAGAAAGATATTTGTTCTAAGCCTCATCTTTTATGTTGCTACTTGTTTGTTTGTGGTGAGGAAGAAATAAGACACAGCAGATAGATCACCTGACATGAATTAAATACTCAATAAATAATAGCTGCTATTAATATGTTTTCTTAACAATTGGAAGAAATCTCACAAACAAGTTGAAACATGTAGAGAGAATAGTAAGCAAAGGCCTGGTGAGGGCAAGGGAGACTGGGATGAGGAGGTAAGGGAAAACATTCAAACCCAAGAAAGGGCTGTCTTGCTTTCAAAAATGGTTTGCACAACTCCCAAGATGCTGACACCCAGATGTGCAACCTCAGGATCCAGGGTGCCCCCTGCTGGCCTGGGGGCTCTCTAGCCCTCCAGACTAGGGTCCTGGAGAGCAGCTTTCTCTTATTGTATAGATGTCTCCAGAGCTACTCAGAGAAAGGGGCTGGAAAGGGAGATGCTTTTCAGGAAGCAGCTGCCTGGGCTCTCTGTTTCTATTCAACACTAACTTTATTAAGATATCAGAGCTGATGCAGGTAGGTGGCTGCAGGGGAAACCTTGAGCGGGCAAAAAGGTGGGGGGAGGCAAGCACTTAATAAAAGATATTTCTTTTCCTTTTTTTAATCTAACTCTGGCAGGAACACCGTTAAAAGGTGATTGAGAGTTGGTGATTTTTTTTTAAAGAAAAACCACTTTCTCCATCTAAAAAGAAACAAAGATGCCCATTTCCCCCAATTCACTTAGTGCACAGAATGTTTTCTTCTAGGTATTCATCCAATTAACTGGTCAGACAGCTGGAATCTGATACAAGGGTATAAACAATCCTTCAAAGAGAATCCACTCAGTGCAGTTCTTTGGAAAACTCTCTCCCCCTAAATATACCCCCACCCCATCCCTCCTTCCTTTTTTCCCCTTGTTCTTTATAATCCTGGGTCTGGCCTGGATGTCACAGCTTCAGAACTGAGAACTGTCATCTGTGGTCTGCCACTCTCCCCACCCTGCCATGAATGACACTTTAGTTCTGTGTTAATTGCCCTACTGTGGCTCGGGCTATCAGCCAGGGCCTGTCTCAGATTTACTG
Organism: Glis glis; assembly: GCA_004027185.1. Lineage (NCBI taxonomy): Eukaryota > Metazoa > Chordata > Mammalia > Rodentia > Gliridae > Glis > Glis glis. The sequence continues at coordinate 9,610 of PVJS01054526.1, read as the reverse complement.
ATTGCGGACGTGAGCTGAGTGAGTGAGCAAGCAGGCAGGGTTCAAGGGCACCGAATGGAACAGACGCATAAACAAGGGAATGGCACGTAAACAATGACGACATAAAGGTTAGGATCAGGACTAGCAGTACAATAAACAGCTGTGATAACCCAGTGAGTTTGTAGATAAAGAATTTACAGAAAAATCCACAACTCCATCCTACATTTGTTAACACTTTAAGAGACATATCATTTCTTTGTATCTTCTCTCGCTCCATCTCTGTGCACTCTGTAAACATCTGCGGCTCTCTCAGGGATTTTTCTCCCCTTTACTTTCCAATATTTGAAGTGTACAGTCATCATAACAGTTAAAGATAGACACCAAACCCAAAATTTCAATCTTCGGTAGCAGTTGAAATACCTCAGCAGCTACAAATTTCAAAACAAACAAACAACAAAAACAAACTACTTCATGCTATACTATTTGATCATCCCATTAAAAAATCTCTATTTTTCAAAGCTGCAAAATGTTCTTTTGCACTCCATTTTTCCTAATTTTATTTTAATATGCATAAGTAGGGTAAGTAACATTTCATTAGAAGGCCCATAAATTTGGTTCTGTGTACATCGTGCTAACTTTCTTTTTAAAAATAGATTTCAGAGTCTAAACAAGCATTTGGTGAAATCGCCACGATGCTTCTTCGCTGTCCTAGGAGGCCCCCATCAGAAGTACAATATACTGTCCTGTTACTATTGATCCAAATGGCTACATTTCTAAAGCAGAAAATGATTGTGTAGTGAGAGCAGTGCAGAGGTGCAGTAAAATGCCCTCCAGTATATAAAGACATAAAGATTAAAGCCACCCTGTAGATTCCCTTTAACTCCTGCAAATCCACTGTGTAACGCGTTCTTTTAGGATAAATCAGAAACGTGGTAGAAATTAACATGACAGGGATTGCATTCCTAAAAAAAAAAAATGCTACATAGCATTGTCCAGACCAGACCAAGATCATTTTGCTTTAAATACATGGAAAGGCTGTTAATTAAAACCCCAGATGTCAAAAAAAGGAACATCTGAATATCTTGAAGGCACAACAACACCCCAAAATTTGTCAGACAGAACACGTATTCCGGATAAGGAACCGAGACATCAGCACACAGGATGCCCTACGGTGTTAATACCAACAGTTTTTGGGGCTATGGATAGTCTTCAATTTCTATAAAGTTAGAACAGTTTTCAAAAGGACAGGTGGAATCTGATGAATGAGATGTTAAATTGTGCTTTGCTGAAGGGCTCTTTCTGTTTAACCATTTCTTATCTCTGCCTCTCACTATAAGTTGCCACTTGAAATATTTTTTAAGGAATCTGTATTTAAATAATGCCCTATAGAGTTGGGTTTAGAAGGGCTACTACCAAATTAGCATTGAAGTTACTTTGTGATAGGAATGGGTCTTTCTGGCTTTGATTGGGTTTCATGCTAGAAAAAGCACAAAGGAAATGCATGTTTTAAAATAGCCTCAGAACACGGCTGACTGAGCCAAGACTTGAACTAAACATATTGAAGTTTGGGGGAATTATTTATTATCACTTTAATTAATAAACCAGCTTGTTTTCACCAATGTTCCCTTGTGTGCTGAAATGCCAGTTTGTGTCAAAAGGAATCCATACATTGATTGCACATACAAAGATCTGAATGAGGAATTTTAATGACTCTGCGGTGCCGCCAACAGTACCAGGCTTGGCCTTCCGGGAAGCAAATAGGATTGCCATTTATATTTCAAAAGATCCGAGGGCCTTGCGGAGGCCTGTGATCTGCAGAGGAAAATGTTACATGAAGCTGAAGGTACGCTCCTGTTCTCCCACCTCTGTCACTGCCTCCGAGCAGGTGCTCGGGGTGAGCCAGGCTGGGATGAAACGCCTGGTGGGAACGGCCTCTCCCCAGATCTGTGGCAGAGAAGAACATCACTGGAGGGAGCATCCCAGGCCACAGGAGGATCATCAGTGCCCACAGCTGGCCCTGAGACTGTGCTGGCACTTAGAAGGAATGAAGAACCCTAGGAGGAAAAAAGAAAGAAAGAAAAAGAGAGAGAGAGCGAGCGAGAGTGAGAGAGCGCGTGCAGAAGGGGACAAGAAAAGAGGGAGGGGAGAAGCCTGGGAGAGAGGGAAGGAGGGCTGCAGAGCACAGGCAGCACTTCTTTTCTTCTCCCTCGAGATAGCTGCACAGGAACAAATGCCATCTCGTTTTGCAATGGAGTGTGCTTCCTCATTATAAGATTATTTGGAAATTCATCCATTTCTCTGATGAGCAAAAACAAACGATTAAAGACATGTCTCCAAGTTATACATCTGAGCATGGGCTGAGTCCCTCTCTGAGAGGCTCTTTTGGGGAACCAAGGAATTTGTATTTTGTAGCACACTGAAATTCCCCCCTTTTCCATCTTTTCTTTCATTAATCAGAGCCATTTGTGAAAACTTGGGACCCGGACTATAATCATATAGCTGAGAACTATGCGCTGATACTAGAAATAATATTTCTCTGACTGGGAAGCAGTAGATTACTACAGAAGTTCATATTCTATTAAGAGTTAATAAATGACCAAGATCTGGACTAATCCCCTGCCAGGGTTCATTTTCATTACAGGTTCCTGCTATTTCTCCAGTGCCTTTTGCTCTGCCCTTCTTGCTACATATGGAAAACCTATATCAAGATGGTTGTCATGGCAATGAAAAGATTTGCATGTGTCTTATCTATCTATTTAAATACCTTCTTATGGTTTATAACTACTATAATACATCCCTCCAGCTCTGCTCATCACTAATTTAGAGCTAGCCTGGTGTGTCTGAGGTCATCGATACCATCTGAAGCATGTTGTCTAGACAACTAGGAAGCCACTGACCATGGGGGTAATTGCTTTATGCAAATAAAAAAAAGGGATAGTGGTGATATGTGCCATGGCCAGCCTTGAAATTGGAATGCGTGGCCGTGATCATTTACCCTCTGTGGGCATTTGTTTCAGGACGGGCAGAATGCAAAAGAACTTTGAGTTTCCTTCTTCTGCCCACTCCTTTCTTCTTTATCTCTTTCCTTGCTATCTTCTACTAATTTCATGGGTTGAATTGTCACTTCAAGGTCTTAATTATAAGTACAATCCTAAGTACTCTCAATATAGAATTTTGTAGATAGTGGGTCTTGAAAATGTTCAAGTATAATAGGATTCTGATTTATTCACTCTGGATTCTCAACATTGTCTTCCTCGGTCTTCCCACATTATAAACCCATTTCTTTTTCCACACAATGTCTGGTCATTTGAAAAGCTAAGTAACAATATTTATTATAAGAAAGCAGAGCTCATATTAGTGATAAAGTTCCATAAACCAATAATTTCCCAAAGGGACAATAACTAAACAAAAAGGAGACCTGTCCCTCTGCCCTATAAACAGCACAGCACACTGAATTGAAACCAACTTATTCACATTTGATCTTGTGACTACAAGATGTGGCATTTTTAGGCCTCTTTTGATAAAATGTATTTTTAAAGGTCCCCTGAGAACCACTCGGTAACATTCTTATACTCAATTATAGTTTGGTGCTTAACAGAAAATTTTTTTTAAAAAGAAAAACTCATCAAGAAAGTCTGGTCGTTTGGTAATGCAGTGATTTTCTGTTTGCTTCTGAATTCTGAGGCCAAACTTCGCAAGCAAAGAATTCTTGAAGATAATTTATATCATTATTCCTAGACTTAGGTAATGCTAACCTGCTCTTGGAGCAGCACGTTAAGGGCCATTTTACCCTGACAATAAAGTGAGACTGTGTTTACATATTGGACTACAATCACTGTTTGACTAATCTGCAAAGGGTAGATTTTCTATTGCATTTCAATAGCTCATCTACTTCAAACTGTTGTGAACTTTCTAAAGCTGTGTTTTCATTTATAATAGCAGATCTTGCAGCGTGGTGATCAGGAATTGAAGTTTCAGTGACAGATTCATTCAACTAGCACTTTGCATGAGGCATTACTGCAAACATTTTTTTTATAAAAAATATAAAAGTGACAAAACCTTCCAAAGATAATTTCTGCAATTGAGTAAACTAAGGATTTCAAGTCAGGCATCAGTTTCCGGGTGTTTTTCATAATGGATTTCACAGGAGATGACCTGACAGGCAATCTCATGATTTGACTCGTGCTTTGCAGCATATGTACAAACTGCTGTCAAAAGCGCTGGGAGTCGCCTGCCCTTTCACAGGACATGCCAGGGCAAGGCAAGCACTGCGAATGTCCAGAGGTCCAGGCTGACCCCTTCGCCTTCCATTCATTCTTTACAACAGACAGAGCAGGCCCTGGAACTTGCTTTCCTAGGTGAACCCCATTGTCAATGCATGGAGCTTATCTGGTGCAGCTGCCAAGCTGGCAAGAACTGTAAATCAAATAACAAACCCTGTGCCCCACCGAGGAAGAGTGGAGGAGGGGAGAAAGAGGAAGTGGAAAAGGAAACAAAGGAAGTTAGTATGGTAGAGGAAGTGACCCCATCTTTTACTTCCTGTCATCTCCCTTCTTTATTTGCTTTCCCTTCTCTTCTCTGGCTACTACCCCACCCATGTCTAACCCATCTCAACATGACTGCATCACAGCAGATGGGACACACCGCTCACAAGGAAGGTTAATGAAAGAAGCACTCATTTCTGTAGAGGTCTGTGAGGAGTGTGGCTGTGGCTACATATTGCAGCATTGCATCTGAATACCCAGCTCCTTCACAGGCGATTGTCTTTCTTTATGTTCCCTTATACTTAGCTTAGATCTCATTATACTACAATCTTGAGGTTCTAGCTTATAAACCCCTTTAGCTGGTGCCCAGCATATCTGGCACCTTGTAAAGGCTGGACACTATCTTTCCTAAACCAAGAACATTTCTATGTTGTGTGTGTGTGTGTGTGTGTGTGTGTGTGTGTGTGTGTGTGTGTGTGTGACTGGGGATTGAATCCCGGAACATTCTATCTTAAGTTATTTGAGCTATATCCCCATCCCTTTTTGGTTTTGTTTTGAAACAGGGTCTTGTTAGATTGCTGAGAATCTCACTACATTGGTGAGGCTATCCTTGAACTTTCGATCCTTCTGTCTCAGCCTCCCAAGTACTGAGATTACAGGTGTGTGCCACCATGTCCAGCTCTGTATCTATTATTAAATGAGTAAATCCATATCTCTGTCATATATAGATTCAGGTCATTTCTCTGCATGCAAATTGGAACAAATAATTCATTAAGTCAAAAAATATACTTTTACCTCAAACTGTATGGTAGTATATGGCATCAGTTATCTTTTCTTTTTTTTCAAAGTGTCTACTTTGCTGTGAAATCTTTACTCAGTGGGTGATAACATAAAATAGAATCAGCCAATAACATGTTTATCAGCTTCACTAAGAATGGCCTGGAATGTCAGGAAAAAAAAAAAACGCACCAGGGAAGGATTCAGAAGAACAAAATTGTCGCTCTGGCCTTGGCACTTGTTAACATCACTCTGATCTGTAACTTTTTATCAAGTAGAAACAGCAGCTTTGCAGTTGGGTAAGTCACTTAAACTCCCATGACCTCAGTTTCCTCATGTGTCTACGGAAGTGCTTTGAAAATGGTAAAACACCATGGTAAATGCATGGCAATATTATCAGAACAGTTCATCACCATACCACCCTTTGGACCACCCAAGTATAAGGTTGACATTTACATGGCTGAAAAACACAAATGAACAAAAATAAAAATGTGATTGATTTTATGACTTTAGTCATAACACTTAAACAGAGAGATAGTACCATCAATATTAATTGTCTGGGAAATAGACATGTATGATAATAACCCAGGGCACAAGGTACATAAGAATAAGAGACATCAAATTAAAAACCAAAGTAAACTAATAGTGCTTCGTTTTTCTGGTTGTTTTTCATCTTTATTTTTTTCTGGATATCATTCAGAATTGGGGAAGAGAGGCATCAAACTCAACTTCACTTTTCAAAAAAATTTTAGAAAATAGTAATGCAGCTTATTTTTTAAGTCTTCTTCTGAATAAAAATCATATCACTGTCAGTATATTCTACAGAATCATTTTTTTTTACTACTTGGGAGTTTTAAGTTATTTGGACACTTTCCTATCTGAATTAGGCTCTTGGCCAAGATTTTTGTTTTACAACTGTTTACTTATTCAATTGATAAGCATATTTTTTATAATTATTCTCAAAGTAATGTTATTTGGGTTCATACTATTAAACTGTTTCCAAAGACCTCTGAGAAAAGAATAGGAAACAATCACAAATGTTGGCTATCCACATAACTTTGTCAGCATACATGTGTCTTTAAATTAAACTAAAAAATATTTTGTTTGAAATGGAATCATGAAAATTATCACCCTTTTTGCTCTCATGAAAAATGTTTTGGAGAATTTAGGCAATTAGCTAGATGCATTTGGTAGGACTTGAACCATATTCTAATCCCATTAATATAAGTATTTTGAACAAAAATATTGAATTGGATTAAATTGCCTAAATAATAAACCAATTTTGCACTTCAGAAATTGTCAGAGAAGGAATTGGGATCTTTAAGATCCTTATAACCCCTACTATCAGTGGTGAGTTCAATGTCTATAGGCACCATTCTATTCCTACACAAGTTTATGATTTGATTCAAAACATGTTAAACTGGCCAGGTGTGATGACACACACCTGTAATCCCAGTACTTGGGAGGCTGAAATAGGAGGATTGCAGGTTTGAGGTCAGCTGAGCACTGAGCAAGATCTTCAGCAACTCAGTGAGACCTGTTTCAAAATAAACAATAAAAAGGGCTGGGAGTGTAGCTCAGAGGTAGAATGAATGCCCCTGAGCTCAATCCCCAATACCATATAGATATATATGGGATATATATTATATGGTATTGGTGATATGTATATATATCATAATATGCATACATATATATACAAATTAAACTGCAGATGCAGTAGATATATCTATCTATATATAAACTGCAGATAGGCAAAGTTGTAACATTGGACCATACTCAGTGTTGGTGGACAGGAAAATACTAAAAAACATTGAAATGAGTGAAAAACAACTACAAGCATCAGCATGTGTGAATCTTTAGAAATTAATGTCAGATGATAAAAATAAGTTGCTAAGGAACATACACCATATAATTTCTTTTGGACTTTTATAAAATCCAAAAGTAAGCAAAAATAACATTATTTAGAGATGTAGACAAAGGTGGCAAAATATTTAAAAGAAGCAAGAAAATACACAAAATTTAAGGAAGGGAGTTATTTATTAAAAGGTATTGATATAAATTGAGTAGATTAAAAAAACCAACAAGACCATGCAGCCTTAGAAGAGGGGACAAACTCTTAATTCTATGGAATAACAGAGGTGAAGGGGAGGCTGCAGAAGAAGAGGAGAGAAAGAATGAAAGGCAGGTGAAAGAAACATGTGAAGAGAGAGGGAAAGAAGAAGGAGGGAGTGAGGGAGGGAGGGAGGAAGGGAAAGGAAAGAAGGAAGGAAGGAAGGAAGGAAGGAAGGAAGGAAGGAAGGAAGGAAGGAAGGAAAGAAGGTAGGAAGGGAGGAAGGAAGGAAATGTTTTGATAGCTGAGAAAGAAGGGAGGGTCTGGAAGCCTGGATGACCAAAGATGTCAGAAAATGACCAGTGAATAATGTTCACTAAGTAATCAAGAAGTCTTGAGGGGGCAAATTTTGAAACAGCTTCAGTTAATTAGTAGGAGCATAGTCTGATCATTGAAGATTGCAAAGGAAACAAGCAGTAAGAAAGAAGAGACATACCAGGCATGGTGGCACACTCCTATAATCCCAGTACTTGGTAGGCTGTGACAGGAGGATTGCAGGTTTGAGGCCAGCCTCAGCAACCTAGTGAGGCTCTCAGCAACTTAGTGAAACCCTGTTTCAAAATAAAAAATAAAATAGGGCTGGGTGTGTAGCTCAGAGGTAGAATGCCCCTGGGTTCAATCCCCAGTACAAGGAAAGAAGGAAGAAATGAAGGGAAGGAGGAAGGGAGGGAGAGAGGGAATTAAAAAGAGGGAAGAAAAGAGGAAGGGAAGGGAAGGGAAGGGAAGGGAAGGGAAGGGAAGGGAAGGGAAGGGAAAGGGAGACAAAGTTTTACAGGCACATTTAAGAACTTGACTACTAAGATAAGATGTGGCACAGGTTAGTAAGTAGTGGGGAACTTAGGACCATATAGGTTTTGCTTATTTTCTTGTTCGTTTTAAGATTAAAAGAAACTTGAACTTTTATATAATGATGAGAAAAAATAGTAGAGAAGTGAAAATACAGGAGGGAGAAACCCTCTTTAGAACATAAAAATGAATTCTCTCTCCGACTGAACATAGTTAAAATTTTAATGAACTAGTTCTCACAGAAATTAGAATGATACACATTTGCCTTTCAAATGAATGCCAGATATCACACACCCAATGAATAACAGTTCTGTAAGTCCAGAAGCTGACAGTCTATGTTAGTGTTTTTTTACTTGCTATCACGCTGCAAAAAAACCGGCTTTGACTCCTATCTCTCACTCTCTTTGCCTGGTTAAAAAAAAAAAATGTAATCTTCTACTTCTGAAGGTGAAACTAAGCAAGTGCTTTTGCTCTGACAGTGTGGGCCATTACACAGGGAGCATGAACTCTCCAGAAGGAAGTACAATCAACAAGAGTCGAACTTACTTCTGCCATTTCTCTATCTGGTAGAGAAGGTGAAGGCTCTCAGAGCAGGAGCAGTGAGGGCTGGAGCCTACCCTGCTCAGTGTCTCACCTTCGAGTCTCAAATCCAAGGAGTGAGATGGTGTGGTTAGGGAGAGAAGGAAGGTTAATACACATCCCAAGATCCAGCCGGGTCTCTCTGAGCGGCAGGCCTCAGTCTCTCCAAGCAGGATGCCAACTGGGTGAGCAGATCCTGACGCAGGGAACAGTAGAGGGAGCAGTAACCGCTTAGAACAGACCCTGGCGGGCTGCTTAAGAAGATGGCGTCCCCTTCTGTAGGGTTGAATCGAGTAGGGGCTTTTATTGAGAACAGCCCCAGTCTGAGCTCCATGCACTAATAATACAGAGTCCCTGAAACTATAAACTGAAACGTAAACTACCTTCTGAAACATGGCACAAGCCTTAGCAATTATAGCCATGTAACAAAATTGTATCATCTTTGCTTATAATTTGGGGACTGTCCTAAATCGGAGCACTGTCTATTGACTCAAGAAAGAATCCCTTGCTTCAAGGTAGGATTTTGTGGAGGGCTCTTGTCTCACAAGGAGGATTTTACAAAGAATCAGTTTGAAATAGTAACAGCCCCATTTTACAAAAAGTTCAGCTACACCTAAAAAATGCATGTATGTAAACACAACTGTGGAAGGCAGAATTCTAAAATTACCTCCAACCGGGCGTGGTGGCACACGCTTGTAATCCCAGTACTTTGGGAGGCGGAGACCGGAGGATCCGGGTTCACGGCCAGCTTCATCTCTCTCTCTCTCTCTCTCTCTCTCTCTCTCTCACTGTCTCTCTCTCTCTCTCTCTACCTAGTGAGGCCCTCTGCAACTTCGTGAGACCCAGTTTCAAAATAAAGTATAAAAAAAATAGGGCCGGGGGTGTAGTGCGGAGG
>PVJS01054525.1:0-12930 GCA_004027185.1 Glis glis | reverse complement strand
AGATAGATAGATAGATAGATAGATAGATAGATAGATAGATGATAGATAGATGATAGAGGATAGATAGATAGATAGACTATTGATAGATATATATCATCATAGGAGCTCAAATATTATTTATTTTTTCTGGTACTGGGGATTGAACCCAAGATCCTTCTACCTCTGAACTACACCCCAGCCCAGTTTTATTTTTTTTTAGTTTGAAACATGGTCTCACTAAGTTGCTCAGGCTCTCCTTGAATTTGTGATTCTCCTATCTCAGCTTCCTAAGTACTGGGGTTATAGGTGTATGCCACTGTGCCTGGATCCAATATTACTTTTAACACATTATAAAGGTATGGCCTTTATTACTTCTGTTGTTTAAACATATCTCTACCGCTAATGTAAAAGATCGATGGTGACAGGGATGGGCATGCCTGGCTTCTTCATTGATGAATCACTAGACTCAGCTGCAGTATTGGGCACTTATTATATACTTAGGAGAGTGTTCTGAATTAAAGTTGAATGAATTGTATCTATAACACTTTGAAGCCTTTGAAAGATTCGATGTGAGAGAGAAAATGATGCGATTTATGCAAGGTCTTTGGAAGTGCATTGAGGTGGCTAATGTTAAGGATGGTTCAAATTAGGGCAGAGGAACCAGAGACAGGTATAGGTCTAGAGGAAATACACCTTCAATAAAAAAAAAAAACACCGAGTTTGAGTCTGAGCACTTGTGAGGATATATAATAATCAAATTATGCAACATATCTTAGAGAATTAAGGATTTGATTATTTTTTGTCCTAGGATCACAATCTGCAATAATGCAAACCAACAAACCAAAAATAAAATAAAATGCTTTGTAACATGGAAAAAAGAAACCACTTCAGATTTGACCAGGAATGATGTCTCCTTCTGCCAGCACATAGTTAACAGCAGTTTACTCCTGTACACACTCATATCAGAACAAGACCCAAAGCCAGGAACCCCCAGTTTTATTCCCCAAATAGCAGGTAGCACTAAAACTACCCCGACATTTTTTTAAATGTGTTTGCTTGTTGTATGCTGCAACCGCAGCCGTACTAGAGGGGAGCCCTCTTTCTCTCTGTTTATTGTTGTATCCCAGAGCCAAAAGTGATGAATGTCACATTAAAGGTGCTTAATAAGCATTTGGCATATAAATAAACAAGTGAGAAAACTGGGTTAGAAACGTTAATTCACACCTAATAATTTGCTGAACGAAGACACACGCTTGTTGGTTTCCCTTTTAGTTCAAAGTCCAGTCTGCATCTTATTGCCATATGAATGCTCTCTACTAATCTTTACTATCAGCAGGTTGCGGTATTATATTAGCAGATTGTATTACATGACATAAACACACACACACACTCGCACATGTGTGATATATGTAAATATATATAACATATGCACACACATATGTAACCTGTCTAGGTCAAGTCTTAACCGTTTGCTTAGCAGTGGACAAGCCTGCACCCTCCCTTCCCCATCTCTTTCCTTTAGTAACTCTCAACAAGGGACCAGCAGGCTGCACTCCTGAATTATGGAGTGCAAGAATGGTGAAAAATGAGATTCTTAAAATAAAATGAGAGGCGCTGTTTTGCGATGCAGGCTCTCTGTCTTTGTCACTGTCTCTGGCTTGCCTTTTCCTCGCCTTCCATCTCCTGTCACCCAGTTTTGAGAGCTGAGTGTTTTGTGTTCTGTGATTTTTAAAAAAAAAAAATTATGTGTGATGGATGAGAGTCCATGCACTGAAGCATGCTGTCAGACGCCTGCCATTTGTCACCAAGCGCTGGCACTCATCTTTGCCATGTTGGTGGGTCTGAGTCAGGTCTTTGCTTCTGACAAAATGTCAGTGTTATTTGTCACCATCTAATAAGTGTGCCACATCAGATCGCCACGGCTTGCCATGCATCAGAACCACAGGACGGACAGATGGAGTCTTCAATGATTCCTTCCAATTACTCCCCCAAAGAAGCCCCTGGGCTTTAATCCACTCACCAGGTAAGAAAGAGATCTCCATTATGCGTCAGTATTCAGCTGATTGCAACTGATTACAAGATCTGATTCATCCAACCTCTCCTCAAGAAACCATTGGCTGACCTCCTCCTCAGAAATTATTTAACCATGACAGAGTCAACTGAGATTTCATTTCATTCCTTTTGCAAGGCTCCCAGTTGAAGAGTGTGAGGTAGCTTTCTTCAGAGATCTATTCATGACTGGGAAATATGGAATTAAGAGTCAGTCCAAGAAAGGGCTTCTAAGGGACACCCAGGTCCAGTACTAGGACAAACACATCTAAAGGAAAGAACTCATCCCCAAGACAGTGGGTCACAGGAAGTGAATTTGTGGGGAGGGGTATTGGAGATTGACCGAGGGGCATTTTGCCCCCCAGAGATACAGCCCCAGCTGTTTTTATTTTTTATTTTGAAACAGGGTCTCGCTAAATTGCTGAGGGTCTTGCTCTATTGCCAAGGTTGGCTTCGAGCCTGCGATCCTCCTGTCTCAGTCTCTCAAGTACTTGGATTCCAGCTGTGTGCCATTTGAGCAACTCCAACTGTGAGTTGAGGAAAGCTCCCTCAGCTCTCAATCTTTGTTACAAGGACTGTTGTTAAACACTGACATGAAGAAGTAAGTGATAAAAACAGAAGGGAAAACTAGCTCTTGTCAATGACGGTATATACTGTAATATTCACCAGTGAAACATTGTGTTGTCTACAATTGTAAAGATTGTATTTAAAATACTCCAGAGAGCAGGGAGGTGTCAAGGAGAGAAGTAAAGCAAGATTGGCAAAATGTTGGTGATTTGGGGGGCATGAGTAATGGGGGTGTTGGGATTCATCATGTTGTTTTTCTCTGTGTTGTGTTCATGTGAAACTTCTCATGGTGAAAAGTTAAAAAAATAATGCAGGGGAAACATTTTCTCCAAAAAGATGAATAAATAAGAAAGGAACTTTTAGTTAAGACATCTGAAAGTCACGAGTGCATTCTGCAGACATTCATTAAGATTTCTGTAGGTCACTAGTATCCCAGGTAGTGAGTAGGTAGGCAAATCAAGGTCAATCTGGGAGAGCAAAGGCATTTAAGAGCTTACCCAAGAAAAGGCATGTATGCACTGACAAAATGCAGATGAAATTGTGATGCTGGCTGGGTTTCCCACTGCTCAGTCTTTTCCATTACCTCCTCCTGAGCTCTCCGCTTTGTTTCTGGCACAAGCAGCAACTTCCTTGCCTCCCTCCTTCATCTTCCTCACTCTGTTCATTGCTAATGTCTCCATGGTGCAGAGGGTGTCTTACCACCACTGGGTTCCTGGAGCCCCTCTGTGTGTTTTACAGTGTGGGTGTTCAAGGGATGTGTACGTTGGCGATACGCCATGCAAAAACAAAGGAACAACCAAAAACCCAGACACACAAAAGCACACTTTCAAAACTAGGTGGATATCCATAGCCCTGGAAATGAAGATTTCTATTGTTATCATTATAACCTTTCAGTTTTATAGTTTCTCCTAAATACATAGTTTCTCCAAAATACTTCTATGCACTTTACAGCCATAGATAGTACGATTGTTTACTTTGTGGCACATGGCATGAAATTTTAAAAAGCAGACATTTGTTCTCTCTTGACCACTCCAAAAGTCTCCATTGAAATGCTCCCCTCATATCCAGTGCTCCAGGCACACCCACACTGTTCAACTTCAGGCCTTAACACAACTTTTGTTTCTAGAATTTTCCATCTCTTAGCTCTTTTTAACTATCCACTGCTATCGTTCAATGCCACTTCTTCAGAGGATTCTTCCCCAAGTATTAATCTAAGGCAGCCCTCCCTGTTATCCAATCACCAATCACCCAGTTTGTATTCCTTACCATATGCTATGATTTGTAAATACACATATGCAAATGTATTCTACATGTATACATATGTAAATATATTTTGTACATGTACATATGTAAATATATTTGCACATATACATATGTAGATAAATTATTTACCTATGTGCATAAATAATTTCCCATCTACCTCAGTTGATTCGCATCTGAGAAGGAAGCATTCTGGTTAAGTTTCCCCTGAACACCCAGTTGCTAGCAATGTGTCAAGTCCATAATAGATGTGTGATTAGGAAGATTCATTGAATTAGGGAATGAAGGAAGGGGAGCTAATTGAATAAACACAGAGTTGTGGTTTTCCAGCCATGTAACAATCCTGGGTAAATTACTTGACATCTCTGGCTCTGCTTCCTTTGGATAATGCCTTCTTGATTGTATTTCACATAAAGACTCCTTAACACAGTTGGGAGGCCTGGTAATCTTTATTGTTGCTCTTACTCTGTTAAATGGTCTTTAAGATTTGTTTTCATGTTACACTAATGTGATTTAGGGCAATGCTTGTGGAGAAAAAAAAATCCTGCTTGCTATTTTTGGCATATGTTTATTTAAAAAGCCATGAATCAGAAAAAATGTCAACTCATCTCTTTTAGTCTAAAATTTAAGAAAGAACTGAATGGCAAGTGGTTCCACACAGGTATCTGTTGTGTTTAGACAGGGGGCAGCTTAGGGGTGGTCAAGCACTTGAGAATGGAGGAGTAGTTGATTAGCTCCACCTAAGTGTGAACACTATCAAATATCTATTACTACAATTCCATGCCTCCACTTCAGTGCCTGTGTCGAAAATAAGAAGCAACCCTACTCTGTTCTGTAGAAGGCACAAGTGAAAATAATAAAAAATATACTTAGGAATTTGGGAAACTGAGCCAGGTGTGTTGGTGGACACCTGTAATCCCAGTACTTGGGAGGCTAAGACAGGAGGATTGCAAGTTTGAGGCGAGCAGTGAGCAGTAATTTAGTGATACCCTGTTTCAAAATTTAAAAATAAATATATAGGACTGGGGATACATATCTTAGAGTTAGTACACCCACCCTTGGATTTGATATCCAGTACCAAACACACACACACACACACACACACACGCACACGCACACGCACACACACGAAAAGAATTTGGGAAACTGAAGAATATCATCCAGAAGGGCTGTGAATGAGGCAGTTCTGGATCTTTAGCTGAATATTCAACCATTTTTTCCCAACAGTTTTAAACCCAGACAATAAAACCCTCGGTGTGTTTGCCTTTCATAGGTGTGTTGAACAAATTTCACACCTAAGACTACATTACTGCAAGTTATTCTTCCTATAAGTCCAAAAAAAATCATTTAAAAACTTTTTCATAGACATTGCTGGAGGAAAAAAAAGATATTATAATGGATATGTTCCCACAATTTCCACTTCTCTTTTTTCTTCATTTTTCTCTCTCCCTTTCTTTCATGTTTTCTTCCTTCATTACCCGAAATCCTGTCTGCCCTCCCTCCTTCCCTAATATTTAGATATTTAATTTCATATTCTTTCCCCCATATTTAAAATGTAAATGATCATACCTTCCTTACAGTCCTGATAGAGGGTTAAATAAAGCATACGAAAACTTCTAACACAAAGGTTGACATATCGTACCTCTTTAGCAAGGTTTCATGTTCTTTCCCCATCCTCCTTGGATTTCCTTCCTTTCTATTCTTTCTTTTTCTCTCCTTCCTTCCTCTTCTCTCCTCCCTACCTCACCCCACTCTCTTGTGGTCTTTTGCTTATTCTCTGCTTACAGATATCCTGCATTCCTGAATAGAATTTGTCCTAATATTGGTTCCATGGCATCCTATTCCATCTTCAAGTAGAAGTGTATTGCCAACACACAAATTTAGTGAACACAGCTGTAGGGCATTTTGTTTGTATATTTTCTCCATTTTATTGTTTAGCTATTTAATAAATATTAAAAATATATGAAAGTAATTTTTAAATATGTGTAACATGTAAACAGTGATAAAGAATGTCTAAGTTCACAAACCTCCACTATTTAAGAAACAGAATATTATGTTTAACTCTGAATCTCACATCTTGCCTTCCCCAGTTATATTTGCCTCATCTACTTGAGTTTTGCTTTTTGATTTTTTCTCTTTTCCTGTGGTTCTTACAATATGAATGAAATGTGTGTTTAGTTTTTCATGTTTTTGATATTCTATAGGAGAGGAACATGAATATATTTTCTTCTGCGCAACTTAATAATTTCACTCAACATTGTGCATGAGAATGGCCCACTGCAGTGCCTGTTATTTTATCCATTTTTGTTTGCTCCCACACAGCACGCTATAGTGTGATGATTCCACAGTTTACTTAGGCCTCTAGTCTTCTTAGACAGTTTTTCAACTATTTGTTTTATGTGAACATACTTGGACATGTTTCCTGGGGTATAAGGACAAGAAATCTGAGTTTCTTAGCAACAGAATTGCTGGTCATAGAATGTGCCTGTTTAGTGTCCCTGGGTAATGCAAAAGGCTTCAGGAGGCTTTTGAAACACATTTCATTTCTTTCAGCACTATGTTTTTTATTTTCTTCCTCTATGTCCTAAATATCATTTCAACTTAGGGATTCTTGTCAGTCTGTGGGTGGTAAATTATGACTAATTGTGACATAATTAGATATATCATATTTCTTGCATAAATCATAGAAATAAAAGATTTTAATGAAGTTGTTTTTCCATACATTTATTGCCATTGTTCTTTTCTCCTGTTGAAAGGGCTTAATTTATTTGTCCAATTTGAAAATCGAGTTCTTTGTCTTTTTCTTTTTTGAATTTTAGGAGTTGTTTATGCATCCCGAGCATGAGTACTTTTCCATCCTATCTGTCATGCATATCTTATTGTACTCTGTGGTTTGTCTCATTAAACCCCACCCAACTATCACCTCAATGCCAGGCTTCCCGGGGCCATGACAAGTTAGATAAATGCTTCCACACACACGATGAGGTATGGAGCCTTTGAATTTTCTCTGAGTTTTAAAGCTAGGTGGACATATAGTCATAATTGATAAGCAGATCCTCTTCACATTGTCCTTCCATGACTCTCTGCCTAAATTTAGACTCTTTTAAACTTGATCTAAGCATTTAAAAATCTAAGAAATAAAAACCAGGAGTAAAGCAAAGAATAAGAAAAACAAGTATAAAAGGAATGATGGAGAATTGGGCTTGCAGAGGTGTGCAAAAATTTGATCTCAGGAGGATCCTAGTAAATTCTATGCACTAATGGGTATTGATGTATCATAACATTTAATGCTGCTACAGATTCATAAATATTTGAATTCATTCCTGGTGTTAGATTCTGAGATTACATCAGCAATATTCACGGTTGTCGGTTTAGATTAGTATTAATGCTGCTTTTTGCCAATTAGAAAAGGCCCCAGGCATGGTGGCAAACACTTGTAATCCCAGTAGTTGGGTGGGAGGCTGAGACAGGAGGATCTCAGGTTCAAGGACAACCTTAGCAAGTAATGAGACTCTCATCAACCTAGTGAGACCTCGCTTCCCAAAAAATAAAAAAGGCTAGGGATATAGCTCGGAGGTAGAATGCCCTTAGGTTCAATCCCCAGTACTAAAAAAAAAAAGCAGGCCCCAAAGTATTTAAGTAACTTCCCCCCAAAGCTTATGCAGATACAAGTTAGGAGTTGGGAATTCACATTCATGCAGTCTGCTATGCAAATCCCATTCTCACAGTATACCACACTATATTTGTGTTATCCCAATGTTTGGTGTTATGAACTCATAGACATCAGTACCACAGCTAAAAGGAAAATTAGAATTGAAACATAAATTTATGAAAATCCAGGTGTTTGTTGAATGTGTATACTACATTAAATACATTGTTGAAAATGTTAAGTACTTGTGTGCAGAAAATATACAGGCACTCATCCAAGAAAAACTAAGAAAATGGACAGTGGAATAAATGCACAAATATTCTGTCATGGAAATTTGTTTTGGTGTTTTAAGCAACTTACAAGGGAAAAAAAATCAACCTTATAATGTTAAGCCTCTGAGAAGAGAGGCTGAAATGAGAATTTCTCCTGTGTCTGGCTCCATTGTATTTGAAGTCTTTCAATTCAAAGTTTTTCAATATCAGCATTTCAAAGATCTAAATGCTATGAAGGCTGAGTCCGCTGACTCACATCTGAAGAGTTGTTTCTTGAAGGGACAGAGGAGGTATGGGGAAGGAACAGACCAAACAATGTTATGTGCATATACGAATGTATCACTATGAATTTCACTATCATGCACAATTACAATGCACCAATAAAAATCGATTTAAAAAGAGTGGTTTCTGAGTCTAGAGTTAAAGACATAGTGTTTCAAAAGAAAGCGAAGACAATCTCATGGTTCTAACAGAACAGACTTGAGAAATTGTTGTTCTCACTAAGAAACAGATGGAAGGGAACGATGCCAGCCAACAGAACAATGATTTAATGGGAGATTTTATTACAGTTCACGGCTATCAGCATCTATCTACATAGAGGCCCTTCCTCATAACCTGAAAAATCCCTCTGTGAGACTCCATCACAGGCTTTAAAATAACTTTACTATCAACTTTTGTTGCTTTGGGATGGGATGAATAAAAATGACCTGGAATCAGTTCCCAAAAACCAGATGCAGTTTTATTGAGAACTATCCATTTTTTTTTCTAAGAGTATCCATATATTTCCTGGCATATGCCATTTAATGAATTAGGGCTTTGCAACCTTCTTAGCTAATTTCCTTTTCCCTGTGCAGTTTAGTGACTATGTGGTCTGGCTTTGTCATTTAAAGGTCAACATACTCAATATGTGCCCAATTTGTGTTCATTTACTTCAGCACCATCAATACTCTTTTACTCATTTTTTTTGTGAGTTACATTTCATTTAGGAAGGACTCCCAGCCCTAAAACCTTAAGCTTGCTGACTACTAGACAGAAATGCATAGCAAGACTCACACGTGTCAGTGAACTGTGGCTTATGCCACTCCGTTGTTAACACTATATATGAGATTCCCAATGGACTGTTTGGGGTTTTATTTATCCCTGGAGAATGTATAACCATAGAGATAATATAACCTTTAAGAAAAGGATGAGAAATAAGAAGGAGAACATTGTGTGTTATTTGAGAAAATAAGGGGGAAATCCTGTTTAGAGTGGAGAAAGTAGGTATTTGAACTCAGGCAGTTCATATCCAAGTTTTGCTCCAGCACTATTCATTGTGTCAGCCTGGGAGTGGTATTGAGGCAGGGCGGAGGACCTGGGAACAGAAAGGATTAAAGGAAGACATCTGTATAAGGAATAAAAATAGGCATTGTTAATAAGTATAAAGGTAACAATGGCCAGCCAAGGACTATGGAAATCATAACAAAACTTTAGCCCTTTCTGTGTGCTGCTTTCTGAAGACAACCTGCCTCAACAAGAATAGGGGGAGATGACCAGATAAGTGCCACCAGGAGATTAGAGCCCACCAGCTCACAAGACAACAAAACAAATTAAGAATTGAAATTGAGCAAAAGACATTGGTCCCCCAAGACCCAATTCTGACCAATCATAAATGAATGAATGGGAAATCTCAATAAGGTATAAAAGCTCACCTCCCAAGAACTTAAATAGTTACTTTCTTTTGGGGACCCTTCACCCTTGTGTGGAGAGAGCTGTTTTTGTTTTCTTTTCTGGGCTTACAAATAAACCTTCATATTTCTATACCTTTTATTGGTCCTTGGACTTCAGTCATCAAAGTCCACTGGACAAGAACCAATAAGAGGACACACCCCATATCAATATCTAGTCATTGCTGTTATCAGTTACTCCATTTGCAAACAGGAACTATTGCTTACTAGAATTGCTGTGACAATTAAATGAAACAATGATGACAGTCCCTGAGCACAGAAAAGAGTACAGAAGAAATAGTGTCAAGTCTTTTCTGCAAGAAGCATATCTGGATCTGAATTTTGGAGAATAGGAAGGAGATAAGCAAATGGATATTCTGCCCTGAGGGTGCGCATAGTCTAGAAATCAAAATAAGGTACATGGGTGTGGCATATGTTTGTAAAGTTGTATGTTCTACAGAGAGATGAAAAGAAAGGGCTGTAGGCCTCAACTCTCTCTCTCTCTCTCTCTCTCTCTCTCTCTCTCTCTCTCTCCCTCCCTGTCTCTCTCTCTACTTAGTGAGGCCCTCTGAAACTTCGTGAGACCCAGTTTCAAAAAATAAAGTATAAAAAATAGGGCCGGGGGTGTAGCACGGAGGTAGAACGCCCCTGCGTTCAATCCCTGGTACCGCGAAAAAAAAAAAAAAAGAAAGGGCTGTAGGAGTTTATCAAAGAGAATTAGAAGATAAAAGGAAAATAATACAATTTGGGCAGAGTTATTCAATTCTCAATGCTGAGAGCCATCTAGATTTTCTTTTCTTCATTGCAATGGTTTCTCCATCTCATGCCAAATATATCCGTGACTTCTGCTGAGCATCCTGAGGAAGTGTCCACCCTGGCTTTCCATCCCCAGCCAGATTCTCTTTCCTCAACTTGACATCGTCCAATGAGTCTACATGGTCTGTCCCAAACCTTCACTCATTCAATCCATTCTGCATTTATTGGTAGATACATGATAGTAGTGCATTGGCAAAAAATAAAATAATAAAAATAGAAACTATTGAGAAGGTCTTAGGAGGCAAAAGATACAGAGAATTAAAAAAATAAGGCCTACAAATATATTCCTGTACCAATAAGATGTTACACTCAATTGAATTAGGAATCATGGTGAGTTATATGACCTGGTAACAGTAATTGCATTAAGCAACCGTATTGTTTCAATAATAAAATAAACCCATTGAAACAGATTATTTTCTAGGGTAATTATTTAACTAATTTAAAAGTGGCATTAGGATAGATGTTCTAATCTTTGCATTTAATGCTCTCCTTACATTATCCAGCCAGAAAAACACTGTCCTTGGCAATTTTACTTCTTATACATATAGACAATTTTACTTGTTCTTCCAAAGTGTTTTTAACATGTATATCCTTATTTAAGCCACATACAAAGATCTGAATCTCAAGGACTTCTATCAGAATTACTTCTCTGCTTTGGTCTTTCCTGGATCCCTGACTTATGTCGGGCCACCTGCTGTTTCTCCCAGAGGACCTCGTATGCAGCCACTCCTGGCTCTCATTGGATGGACCTGCAATTATTCCTTGATCAGCTGTGGTAGGATGGGGAGAGGGCTGCACCTGACTCGCTACAATGAGCCCAGCACATGCCTCACCCTCAGCCTCAAAGACTACCTACTGCATGGATAACCATGTGTACTTACAAGAGTGTGTCGTTCCAGTCTGCATTTTATAATATAGGACAATGTGTCCCACTCATCTTCTTCATGAACCCAGTGTACTCTTTGAGTAAATGATGAGCACTAGTTTCAAACACATCCCATAATTGACCCAGGAAACCCTGACTTGCTTCATCCTTGGGCAAGTGGATCAACCTGCTCAGAGCTCAGCTTCTTCATGTAGAAGGTGAGTATTCCAGATATTTTCATGTCCACACTGAGCCATATGGCCTAGGTGCAAATGCTATTTCTTCCACTTGCCAGCAATAGCTGTGTGACTTTGGATAAGTCAACCAATTTGTGCCTCATTTCTCATTTATACACTATGGATAGTAAAAATGCTCATTTCCAGGGTCATTTTAAGGATGAAACCAGCCAATACACATAAAATATTAAAAACATGAGCCATGCCCTATGGCTGACAGTGTCTTATTGTTTCCCAATGTATTGTCATTATATAAATGAGATATTATATTATACTAGATACTATGCAACAGCATGAAGTAGGGTAAGTAAACTGTGTAGTCCTGGGCCTGGTGCTGAGGCAACAGAGAACCTTAGATGTTGCTCATCTGCGGTGGCAGAGTGAGCAGTATCAGCAGCATTTAACCTTCTGTTTGCTACATCAGAGCCAAACAATAATAAACAGGATCAATGTATCAGAATATAAATAGTCATTAGCAGCTGTACCCATAACTCACTGTGTACATATGCTAAAACCCCAGAGAGAAAAAATTGAGAATCCCTTAAGATAACAGACACTGTTTTCTCTCAATACTGAACGGTTGCTATTATTTCATTGAGCACTCTGGTATTTCTAAGCAACTTGGTTATTTTCCTTTCATTTTACTTTTTATATTTACTGTCAGATTTTGGTACCAACAATATACTTTTTTCTTCTTTGCATATCTTCCACTGTTGATCTTGTTGCTGACTTTTCTTCTGGATTTCTGGATTGGTAATTTAACCCATTAATCTTAATTCTTTCATTTTTGCACCAGTACTTGTCTGTTTAAAACTATGAACATTCCCCTGATCACTGTTTATACCCACAATTCAGAGATTTTTGAAGTAGCATTTTATTATCCCTGTTTCATAAATACCTTTCTTTGCAATTAACTAGTAATTTTGGAAGTTATTTTAAAGTTATTAGGCACTTATTTAACTTTTTCTTACTTTGAAAGTTTTTTACAATGTAAAAAAATTGTATTATTTGAAACTTCATGATGCTTTCTTTGTGTCCTAATATGTGATCAATTATTTTCAATGCTCCATTTGAACATTAAAATAATTATCAACCCCATTATCAGAATTTAAAGTTTTATGCCCATCCACAAATACAACCTTTCAGACATTGTGATTTACATACTTTGTTCACTTTATCTGTTTTGAAGGAAAAATGCTGCCTCTCCTTTTTATTATATTTTTGGTATGTGTGTGGGGGGGGTTCCTGGGGATTGAACTCAAGGGCATTCTATCTCTAAGCTACACCCCCAGTCCTTTTTATTTATTCTTTTTTTTTAATTCCAGAATATTTTCTTTCTTTTTTTTTAACTTTTTATGTTCATTTATTGGTGCATTGTAAATTATAATTATACATTTTGATATATGTCAGGGTATGAACATCATACATGCACACATTGCACATTTAGCCCTCCCTCCAATCCCACCCTATTCCCTCCCCCTTCCCTCCCTTTCATGCTCCAGATAGTGATTGAGTCTTATAGGTTTGTGTA
>PVJS01054524.1:0-12934 GCA_004027185.1 Glis glis | reverse complement strand
AACCCGGATCCTCCGGTCTCCGCCTCCCAAAGTACTGGGATTACAAGCGTGCGCCACCACGCCCGGCTTACCCCCAGCCCTTTAAAAAATTTTTTTTTGTTTTCGAAACAGGGTCTCGCTAGATTACTGAGAGTGTCACTACACTGCTGAGGTTATCCTCATACCTGTGATCCTCCTGTCTCAGACTTCCAAGTACTGGGATTACAGGAGTGTGCCACCATGCTTGGCTTATAACAATATTATGAACACTAAAAAATGATTTAACCAGAGCCGGGTGTGGTAGCGCATGCTTGCAATACCAGTACTTAGGAGGCTGAGACAGGAGGATCGCAGGTTCAAAACCAGCCTCAGCAACTTAGAGAGGCCCTCCAAATAATAAAATTGGACTGGGGGTATAGCTTGGAGGTAGAATGCCCTTGGGTTCAATCCCCAGTACCAAAAAAATAATTTAACCAGACATTGTGATATAACTGTACTGGGTGAACTGAGGTAGGGATAGGGATGGTGATGGTGCCAGTGTTGTGAGAGCTCATTTTCATAGTAAGAAGATAATAGCTAATGTCTCAAATAGAAAAAGCAAAAAATACATTGTCTAGGAGTATGAAGATACATGCCAGAAGAAAAATAAAGTGTTGCTGAAGACTAGCAAGCACCAGTCTAAATGGGGATGAATATGTGTAAGGGAAGAACAACTTCAAGGTCTTGGAACTTCTGTTGGCTACCATCACTTGTAGGGGAAGACAAAATTGGGGATTCTGCAGGTAGTCAGAACCTTAAAACCCAAGAATAACTTTGTTTTGAGGCTGCTGAGGAATCAGGAGAAGCTTTAGGAGATACAGGATCAAAATTATCTCAGCATAGATTCCTTCTGCTAGGTCAACAGCAAGGAAAAGGGCAAAAAGTCACAAAGGACTAGGACAATAGTAACGACTTGAGTCAAATGAAGTGTCATGATTCAGATAATATGAGATGACCACTTTTATTCTACATTTAGAATAAACAGGTTTATTTCCTTTTTGACCTGGCTCAATGAGGTTTAATAAGTATCACTTAAAGTTTA
This sequence comes from Glis glis, assembly GCA_004027185.1. Taxonomy (NCBI): domain Eukaryota; kingdom Metazoa; phylum Chordata; class Mammalia; order Rodentia; family Gliridae; genus Glis; species Glis glis. The sequence continues at coordinate 11,874 of PVJS01054524.1, read as the reverse complement.
TAATTCAAGCAAAGAAACAAAAATCAAAACTTATGACTTAAAACAGAGCTGTGACACTAGAAATTCAATGTAATTCACCAAGAAGAGTGTCAGCTATGTGCAAGGCCTTTCAAAGGATAGAAAAGGAATCAAGACAGTCCTTGTGTCTCCACTTGCACGTGTTCTTCCAGAAGTTTGCCATCCCTCAAGGAAAAGGTGGAGTCTACTTCCCTCCCCTTGAACTCGGGCAGGACTTTGTGACTACCTCAGCAGACAGAATGCAGCAGAAGTGACACTGTGTGACGGCCTCAGCTAAGGCATAAAAGCAAGCATGACGCCTGCCTGGTTCTCTCTGCCTCATGGAATGTCCTGTCCACACTTTGATCCAGCCACCATGTTGTGAGGAAGCCCAAACAGCCACGTGGAAATACTATATGACAAGACCCACACAGGAAAAAACTGAAACCAAGGCATGGTCCAAATTCCTGACATGAACATCATACATGCTTGTTGTACACCCCAAAGTTTTAGGGTAATTTGTTACAGAGTCATCAATAACCAAATACTACTCAAAGTAAAAATCAATGAGAGCCAGGCGTAGTGGCATATGCCTATAAGCTCAATACTTGGGAGGCTGAGACAAGAGGATCGCAGGTTTGAGGCCAGCCTCAGCAACTTAGCAAGGCTCTTAGCAACTTAGTGAGACCCTGCTTCAAAACAAAAGTTAAATATTTGGGCTGGAAGTGTCACTCAGAAGCAGAATGCTTCTGGGTTCAATCCCCAATACCCCCCCAAATCAATGAGAAGAATAAGGGTCCATAAGGAGGATATATATACCGAGGGCCTTGGGAGTGGAACATAAATAACTGCAGCTGAGGAGCAGTGAGGGAAACATGGGAAAAGCTTCATAAAAGTAGTCTTTGAGCGAGGTCCTAGAAGACAGACTCTGATGGAAAATAAAACTACAACAGAACCCGGTGATGAAGTAGCATATCATATAAACCTTAGAGACAGAAACTCAGAATCTATTTGCAGGACACTGTAGGAAATATTACTCTATAAAGAGACAAAGTGGAAGCCGGGCGTGGTGGCGCACGCTTGTAATCCCAGTACTTTGGGAGGCGGAGACCGGAGGATCCAGGTTCGCGGCCAGCCTCAGCTCTCTCGCTCTCTCTCTCCCTGTCTCTCTCTCTCTCTTCCTTAGTGAGGCCCTCCGCAACTTCGTGAGACCCGGTTTCAAAATAAAGTATAAAAAATAGGGCCGGGGGCGTAGCGCGGAGGTAGAACACCCCTGGGTTCAATCCCCGGTACCGCAAAAAAAAAAAAAAAAAAAAGAGACAAAGTGGAGTTGGAGAGACAGACTTCAATCATCTGAAATCCTTAAACTCCTTGCTGTTTAACCTGTACGCAAAGGGTCAGCACTGACCCTAAGAATGAAAGCCACTTATCACAGTGCTCCTTTGATGTACAGGCCAAAGCAAAAATCAGTCCCTTGCCTGTTCACTGTCCCAGACCCTATATCAGCTTAATGACAGCAATTCTCTATGGTTAGCATTCTTTGGAGTTCTGGGAGTGATTTACAGGAAAGCTTTTGTCTTAAACCAAAATGAAAAGAGTCAGCGCCTAATGACAGTCATAAAAAGCTGAGTAAATTCATAAGCTACTTTAATTGTTGAAATTTACCCCCAACTTCCCTGATAAGGGCATGATTATGTCTGCAGGCATCAGGCTGACAACCAGGGAAATAATTATTATTTACCAAACCAAACCAAAGCATTTGGTTCTTTGAACTTATCTGGACCAGCAGAAGCCTAAAGGTAGAACTCTGAGCTCCATGTTCAGCAATGCCTCTTTTAGAAACTCACCTCTGATCTGGGGACCCTCCCACTACATCAGACTTCGTATTCAAGTGTTCAGGCACGTAGTCCTTAAAACCTAGAAACTTTCAGTTTCTATTCTCCTCACCTCATAAAACTTTTTCAAGGAGCCCACCAGGCACAGCTTCAGGCTATCCACAATTTCCTGATGAGGCATCTGGAATACCACTCGAGAATACCACTTCGTGAGGGTGCTGGGGTGGGTTGGCGAAAACAGAGGGAGGGGAGAGATGGAAAGAGAGAGAAGGTGAATAGACACAGAGGAAGGTCCACACCCAATCAACCCAACAAGTATCTAGTAAATGCACTTATGTTATATACAGAGCATGGAGGGGTTGGGAAGATACATTTAATCCAAATACAGAATGCCAAAAAAGTGTAGTTGTAGATATTTGCTACAAAACTGCTTCCAACAGAAAAAAATCAACAACCTAGCCGGGCGTGGTGGCGCACACTTGTAATCCTAGTACTTTGGGAGGCGGAGACCGGAGGATCCGGGTTCATGGCCAGCCTCAGCTCTCTCGTTCTCTCTCTCTCCCTGTCTCTCTCTCTCTACTTAGTGAGGCCCCCCGCAACTTCGTGAGACCTGGTTTCAAAATAAAGTATAAAAAATAGGGCTGGGGGTGTAGCGCGGAGGTAGAACGCCCCTGGGTTCAATCCCCAGTACCGCAAAAAAAAAAAAAAAAAAATCAACAACCTGATAGCCACCAACAGATGATTACTTAAATAGTGACACAGCATATAGTAAGTTCTGTGAAGCAGCTAAAAAGAATTGGTTGAGATTATTTATATTGTTATGGAAAAATATCCAAACTTTACAGTTTACGTACATAAAACACATTGAGGAACAGTACGCACAGTAATATCCCATTTGTACAAATAAATACACATGTGTGTGTATATCATTTACATATATATCATATACATATAGTCATGCCACACAACAATATTTCAATCAAGAACAAATTAGCAAATTGATGGTGGGCCCATAACTAAGATGGCCCTAGTGATGTCCTGGCCATCTTAATTTTTGTGAGTACACGCTATGGTGTTCATGCAATGGTGAAATTACCTAAGCTACATGACTGTATATCACATGTTGTTGATATATGCATAAAACAAAATCTTATATATGCCACCTTTGGTGGTGGTTTAATAAAAAATGGACCATTAGGAACTTTCACTGTCTAAATTTCTCCAGATACTCGAAATGAGCATACCTTATTTTTATAATTAGTTGAACAAACAAAAAAGCCACCTCCATCCTGGGGAAAAAAGTCAACAACACAGGGCACAGCCCCTACCCTTGCATAGAGGTGTGCTGCTAGAGGAACAAACTCACACCTGAGACACCTTTGGTAAATAGACTGCATAAACAAGTATCACAGGAAGACAGAGGAGGAAGGAGGTTAGAACTCTATACTATAATACATAGTACTAACAAAATATGTGCTGGATTTATAATAAGATTAGGCATCAAAATGATGTAACCAAGCCGGGTGTGGTGGCACATGCCTGTAATCCTAGAACTTGGGAGGCTGAGACAGGAAGATTGTAGGTTCGAGGACAGCCTCAGCAAGTAGTGAGACTCTCATCAACCTAAAATATAAAATAAAAATAAAAATAAAAATAAAAATAAAATAAAAAATAGGGCTGGGAGTGTAGCTCAGACGTAGAATGCCCCCGGATTCAATCCCCAGTATCACAAAAAAAGGAAAAAAAAAACGATGTAACCAAATATAAAAGAACTATGAGAAGTACTTACAGATTGATGCTTGCAACGAAGCCAACCACAGAGCGCATGCCTCTGCTGGGGTCATGGTAAACATCCATCCCAATCACCATTAATTGTTTCTAGGTTAGAAAACAAAAACTAAAGGCAAACCCAAAATCCAAGCAATCCATTGCTCCATCTTTGATTATTATCTGAACCCCCAAGCAACCTCCTGTCATGTTTGTAAATGAAAACAAGTTCTGGGAAAGAAAGAAAAGACTGCAATCAACTGGACATTTTCTAAACATAATAAACAAAAGTCAAATGTCTGGACCAGGAATCAGCAAACATTATCTGTAAAAAGACTAAAGAGTAAATATCTTAGCTGGGCATGGTGGCATACACCTGTAATCCCAGTACTTGGGAGGCTAAGACAGGAGGATCACAGGTTCGAGGCCAGCCTCAGCAACTTAGCAAGACCCTGTTTCAAAAAAACAAAAACTAGAAAAAAAGTGGGGGGGGGGGCTTGGGGCATAGCTCAGAGGTAGAATGCCCTAGAGGTTCAATCTCCAGTACCACACACACACACAAAGTAAATATCTTGCACTTTGTGAACCATATGGTCTCATTAGGAGCTATTCTTCCTTTATAACAAAAACAGCCACAGATAGTATATAAACAAATATGGCTGTGTTCCAATGAAACTGTATTTAAGGACAATGAAAAGTGAATCATAGAATTTTCATGTGTCATGAAATACTGGACTTTTAATTTTTTTTTTTTTACCATTTAAAAATGCAAAAACTGTCTGGGCATGCTGGTGCATGCCTACAATCCCAGTACTTCAGAGTCTGAGACAGGAGGTTTATAGGTTCAAAATGTCAGCCTCAACAACTTAGTGAGGCTCTCAACAACATAGTGAGACCCTGTTCCACCCCCCCACAAAAAAATAGGGCTGGGGGTATAGCTCAGAGGTAGAATGCCTCTTGGTTCAATCCCTAGCAACACACACACACACACACACACACACACACACACACACACACACACACACAGAGTAAAAATCACTGGGCACAATGGTATATGCCTATAATTCCAGTACCTGGGAGGCTGAGACAGGAGGATCAAAGGTTCAAGGCTAGCCTCAGCAACTTAGCGAGACCCTTTTCAAAATAAAAATAAAAAGAGGTAGGGCTGTAGCTTACAGGTAGAATGCCCCTGGGTTCAATCCCCAGTAACACACACACACACACACACACACACACACACACACACCACACGAAAGTAAAAACAATTCTTAGCTCATAGGCTGGCCAAAAACAGTCCACGAGCCATTTACATTCCTGAGTAAGCATGGAGAAAGAAAGAACTAGAGGAGGAGGCTTAGGAAAAAGAGCTAGGTAGGATTCTTCAGAGAGCTGAAGTGAGTGAAGACATATCTCAGTATCACTCACCAGAGGAATATCCACTCCCCAGAGCTCACCACCCAATTTACAGTTTATCTGAAGTAAAATTTTCTGAGCCACACTCCGAAGCCTGGCAGGTTGACCAATGGTTCGGACGTTGATGACCTATAATAACAAGACCAAAAGATATAAGAAAGGCAGGGTGATACATGCCTGAAATCCCAGTACTCGTGAGACTGAAACAGGATCACAGGTTCAAGGACAGCCTCAGCAACTTAGCAAGACCCTGTTTCAAAGTAAAAAAAAAATAAAAGTGCTGGGGGTTTAGCTCAGTGGTAAAATGTTCCTGAACTCAATCCCCAGTTTAAAAAAAAAAGATATGAGGAGAGGCAGATCACCCCATCAACCTTTCAGAAAATGTTAACAATTCTAAAGTAAACACAATCGTCCCTTGGTTCCAGGACCCCCCTCCTCAAGACACCAAAATTCATGATGCGCAAGTTCTTCGTATACAATGGCTTAGTATTTGCATATAACCTGCACACATCCTCCTGTATACTTTAAATCATCTCTAAATTAGTTATGATACATAATACAACATAATTACTATGTATGTAGTTATTATACTATATTGTTTAGGGAATAATCACAAGAAAAAAATCTGTATGTGTTCAGTACAAATATAATTTTTTCTTTCTGAGTGTTTTTTGTTCATTTGTTTCTTGTGGTACTGGGATTGAACCCAGGGGCATTCTACCTCTGAGGTACACCCCTGCCCTATTTTTTAAATTTTTATTTTGAAAAATAAAAATTAGGTTGATGAGAGTCTCACTATTTGTTGAGGCTCTCCTCGAACATGCGATCCTCCTATCTCCGCCTCCCAAGTACTGGGATCACAGGTGTGAGCCACCACACCGGGCTCTTTCTGAGTGTTTTTGATCTGTGGTGGTTGAATCCACGGATACAGAACCACAGATACAGAGGACTGCCTATACTGAATTTGTTTAAGAAAGTTGAGCTAGCAGATAATATGTTTTATATTAATAATTTTAGTTCCAGTATCTCCAGGCATGTGTGTACACAGGCACACAACACACACACATATACATGCACAACACAAATAACAACAAAAAAGCCTACAAATGAAGACTTTCAAAAGAAAGTTTCAAAAGAAGAGTGGAGTCTTTTTAACCCTCCTAGGAAAAACAGCCTTCCCCTTTCAGAGTAAAGCCTACATCCTCAGAATCACCTGGCAGCTCAACCTCTGCACAAGCACAGCTGCTGGGGGACAGGAAGGCACACCTCTGCAGAGCTAGCTACTTGCTAGGTAGGTACTCTGATCAGAAGACCCTTCCAGCACAAGGTTCTACACATACTGGCTGCTGATAGCTCTCCTGGTCTCTTCAAACACACGTGCCACCCTTCCCAAGCCTCAGAGAAGCTGGGGGAGTGCCCGCCTCCCTCCTGCCCGCTCCGCTCACCTGCGAGGGCACTGGGGACTGCACACAGCACAGCTTCTTGATGGCTCCGTAGAGATCATCACGTGTGCCCATGATGATGCAAACGACCATCTGTATCTTCCCCTGGAGGAGATAAAGCAGAGAGAGTCAGGCTTCAGAACTCTCGGGGGACTTTCATGGGACTGAGGCTTTCATAGGACCTTTAGGGTAGACAGAGAAGTGAAAGACAGCACATGATCCAACCAGAAAAAGGCCTTTGAATCTGAATTAGCATTTGTTTGGCTCAGGGATGCTCTGCATGGATAAGAAATATGTTACTATTAAGTAGCTCAGGTTGGCGCTGATCACCAAAGATTTACTAGAAGACTTCAGATCCTGGAAAAGGACAGGCTTGAAAAAATGAAGAGTTACATTACTTGGCTGCTTTCAATTCCCTATGATGTTGTTTGCCACTTTTTATTTTTATTTATTTTTTGGTACTGGAGGTTGAACCCAGAGGCATTCTACCTTTGAACTAAATTAGGGCTCCTAGCCCTATTTTATTTTTTTATTTTGAAACAGGGTTTCATGAACTTGCTGAGACTGGCCTTGAATCTGTGATCCTCCTGTCTCAGCCTTCCAAGTACTGGGATTACAGGCGTGTACCACCATGCCTGGCTTATTTACCACTTTCTAGCTGAGGAAATACAGAATACTACAAGAAAGGGTTCAGAGCCAAATGCAAAGGAGTGAAGCTATTGCCAAATCCACAGTAGCTACTCCTCACTCTGGTAGAGACAGAACAGTATCACCCACAGCATCCCTCTTGTCAGTATCTTCTACGCCTCACTGCTCGAGTGCCAGTGTTGAAGACAGAGGATCTTTCAAAGTCCACAGCACTCGAGTGACACAAGGCTGACACAAGGCTGCCAACGCTTCATGCCAGACACTGCTACACGTGGCAATCAGCAGTGGACTGCTCCTAATCGAGACTGGTATAAAGACAGAGGACAACGGTTACATCCAAGAGTTTCTAAGCTCAAGTCAAGCCCAGCTCTGCACGGGGAGCCAGTGGCTGCACACAGCAAGCAAATGTGTTTGTTTAGTTCCCATAGTGATTTACAAGTCTGTTTAAAATTAACATTTAAACATAGAGAAGTGCATGCATATAGAAATCCAGCATTCTGGCCTCCAGTGAAAAACAAATAATTAAAAATCAATTTGGGCTGGGCATGGTGGCGCACGCTTATAATCCTAGTACTTGGGGAGGCTGAGACAGGAGGATCCGGGTTTGCGGCCAGCTTCAGCTACTTAGTGAGGCCCTCTGCAACTTAGTGTGACCCTGTTTCAAAATAAAGAATAAAAAATAGGGCTGGGGGTGTAGCTCGGAGGTAGAATGCCCCTGGGTTCAATCCCTAGTACCACAAAATAAATAAATAAATAAATAAATTTGGTACTAGTGGGCTTCTACCTCCAGTCACAGGGATTACCCGGTCCAGTTCGCTGCAGCCCCTCCTGGCCCACTTCACTCACTGTGTTACTTAAGTGGCCCCTGTACACGTCTGAGCTTTTGACCCCCACAAACAGGGCAATAAAACAGAATGCCCTGCAGATGAGCTACAGAACCAGTCTGAGGGAGGCGTGGTCAACAGTATAAATGGAACGCATATCCATACCACGTGAAAACTGTTGGCTGTGCGTTCTCACATAAGGAACACGAGAAGCTCAGAAATGGGGTAGCTGATGCACTAAGCTGGGCTACTCCTTTGAAAGCAGAGCAGAACTATCACTGATTGGGCCAGAGGGAGGCTAAGGAGAGTACGACAGGCATGGGAAGTTGGAAGGAAATTATGAAGGGAACATTCAAAAAAGACAGAACACAAAAGCTGGGTGCAGTGTTATGTGCCTGTAGCCCTAGCTACTGAGGAAGCCGAGGCCCGAGGAACACTCGAGCCCAGGAGTATGAGGACAGCCTGGGCAATGGAGCGAGACCCCATCCTGAGAGAGAGAGATGAGCACAGTTGCTGCTATGGATGACAGACACACCAAGAGAGGTGGGTCACAAAGAGAAAGCTAAGAGGTCAAGATAATCAAATTCTACGATTGATCTTACCAGAATAATTCATCAGAGGCTTCAATTCAAAGGCTAATTACTTCCAAAACCCTGTCTTCTGCCTTTGTCCTCTCCCTAGTCTTCTTCCTCTATTTTATTTACAAACAGATAAGAACTGGAAAGTCTTCGGGGCCAAGCTGTGAGTGCTGCGCTCCAGTGTTCCTGACCAGTTATCATAACCCAGTTAATGGGCCAGTGGCCAAGTTCATACTAGAGCAATTTGAATCTTGATTCAGACCCGACAGTGACAGCCCAGTACGGAATCATGCAAGACAGCACCCGGCCCAAGTGGTTGTTTTTGGAGCACAACATGTTCTATAGATAATGAACTAAAGTTAAGTCAGCTATTCTCTCAACAATTATGTGAGAAAAAGAACACTAGAGTGAGTGACAGTGCCAAGACAGAATGAGAGAAACAAAAATAACCAAAGGGCACAAAGAACACTTTCTCTATTCAGTATTTCATGTACAAATGGTAGGACCCAGGTTCCTAGGACATTGACAGTAAACTGATGGTCAAGACAATTTAAGATTAAATATTCGTGTATTTTTAAACATAGATTCTATAAATGACTCAAATGAAGCTAAGGTTTTACCTCAACTCCCAGCATGGACTGAATGGTTCTGATGTAGGTCTCTATTCGGTCATCCTTCAGTTCCACCCAGGCCGGTGGGCTCATGCGCATGCCAATGGGGCCAGCTATCTTCTCTAACATGCTGACCAGTTCTCGGGCCTGATCGATTGCTCTCTTTGGGTAAAAAAGTGCCCAGAAATGCATGGGGATCTAGGAACAACCACAAGCTATTTTTAGTGCTTCTCACAACTTAACATTCCAAACTCACACTCAGGAGATTTTATTTTAGAGAATAAATTACTTTTCACTTGCTCTGGTTAAGTCCTGTCTTATTGTCTAATATTGTCTAATTCCTATTATTCACATGGATATATAAGTAAACTATAGCACATTCTCACAATGGAATACTACATAGCAATGAGAATGGAAGATCTACAACCACCATAAGCATGAAACTCATGAATACAAGGTTGAATAAAAGAAACCAGACGTAGCTGGGCATGGTGGTGCGCGCTTGTAATCCCAGTACTTGGGAGGCTGAGACCGGAGGATCTGGGTTCGCGGCCAGCCTCAGGTACTTAGTGAGGCCCTCCACGACTTAGTGAGACCCTGTTTCAAAATAAAGAATAAAAAAATATAGGGCTAGGGGTGTAGCCCAGAGGTAGAATTCCCCTGGGTTCAATCCCTGGTACCACAAAAAAATAAAAAAGAAACCAGACATAAAAGAATATACACTCTATGATTCTATATATATGTGTGTGTGTGTACTACAAAAACCCAGCTGGCATGAATCACTATGGCAACAAGTTCCTCCTCCACTCAGTGGCCTGGCAGAGGCTCACCTCTAACAACTTTCCCACTGCTTTGTTCCAAGGACCCTTGTTTAGTATATAATCCAGAATGGAACTCAGTGGTACTTTCTCTCATAACAGGATACTAGATCATTCGTGTTTCCTAATTTTTGCACATTAGGGAAAACTGGTTCTTTCTTTACCATTTCAAAAATCACTTACAGTCAAGATGGAAAGGTCTCTGGTTACTTCCTTAACCCAGTTTAAGTCCTGAGATGTGATAAATGAAGTATTTCTTAAGTTAATTCTTTCCATTGGTAGAACACGTCCTTCAATCTAAACGGAAAATAAAGTATTTGTGACATGGGCTATCTATAGACACTGCTTAGGAAAACACTGGTAGTGTCTCTGAGGCCTGGTCAGCTCCACCATACAGACTTGCCCCTGTCACATCAGTAAGATCATGGCAGTGGGACACGGAGGGAAATAGACCAGGTGATGTGTGCGTGTATGTATGTATTACTTTGAATCTTAGGAGGATGCATAATTACAATGCACCGATAATAGTATTAAAAAACCCATGTCAATCAAAACCTGGATAGATGCAGGTAAAATGCTTATATGTAATCTCAAGAAAGGGATTCGAAAATATTGTCTCCTTATAACCAGTGAATAAAAGCATATAATTTTTGAAAAGCATTTTATGGAAAACACTGAAAGGAGAAAATTAAAGGCAAATTTTCTTAATAGTGTTAAACATAGGCTACACCCCCCGTCTTAATTTTTTTTTTTTTTTAGCTGTGATTCTGGGGATCAAACTCAGGGCTTCACACATGCTAGACAAGTTCTCTATCACTGAGCTACCTCCCCAGCCACTATTTAATTCTTTTAACTCAATCATAATCCTCATTTTACAGATAAGGAAACTAAGAAATACAAACAACTGCTCAAAGTAACCAAGATAACAAGCAATAGAGCTATGACTCAAAACCAGCAGCGCTAAGGCCAGAGCCTAAGGACTTTGCCACCACCCCATGCTGCCTCTGCGCTGCGCATCATGCCTGCACAAAACAGCACAGCTACCGCCAGCAAGCTTCAGGATGAAAAGGCTACCACAAAACTAGACCACCCAAGTTAGAGACTCTCTCATACCTCCAGAAAGAACAACAGTAATATAGTCAAGGAAATACAAGTTAATTATTGACAAAGAATTCTTGAGGAATAAAAGAACAAACAAGAAAAAAGAAGGAAAGACATAAAATGTTAAGAATAAATTTGGAAGCTGGGCATGGTGGTGCATGCCTATAATCCCAGTACTTGGGAGGCTGTGACAGGAGGAGCACAGGTTAGAGGAAAACCTCAGCAAGTTAGTGAGGCCCTCCGCAATTTAGGGAGACCCTGTTTCAAAACAAAAAATAAAATAGGACTGGGTATGTTAGCTCAGAGGTAGAACGTCCCTGGGTTCAATCTCCAGTAACACACACACAAACACGCACACACACACACACACACACACACACACACACACAAATAGATTTGGGCTGGCAAACTAAAGTGAGGTAAGTTGTAAGTTAATACTCATTCCTCTTGCTATCTGTTTGAGTAGACATTAACAGCTCAGATCCCTGGGAAACGCAGAAGAAAAATCTGTAAATGAACTAGCACATTAAATTAGGGAAATTCAAGTAGTATGATTGGGATAAAAACAAGAGCATAAGAATAAAGCAAAAACTCAGCTGGGCATGGTGGCACAACTTGTAATCCTAGTACTTGGGAGGCTGAGACTGGAGGATCGTAGGTGCAAGGACAGTCTCAGCAATTTAATGAGGCTCTCAGCAACCTAGTGAGACCCTGTTTCCAAATAAGAAATAAAATCGGTCTGGGGAGGTAGCTCAGAGGTAGAATGCCTCTGGGTTCAATTCCCAGTACCACAAAAAAAAAAAAAAAAAAAAAAAAAAAAAAAAAAAAAAAAAAAAAAAA
>PVJS01054523.1:0-12932 GCA_004027185.1 Glis glis | reverse complement strand
TCCCTCCTCCTCCTCCCCTCTCCTCCCTCCTCCTCCTCCCCTCCCTCTCCCTCCTCCTCCTCCTCTTGTGGATAGAGGCCACCTAGGTTCCCATCCTCGTCCTTCCTTGTTCTTCCGGTGGCGGTGGCATCTTGACCAAGTTGGTTAAACCCCATTTCATCTCCTGTAGAGTGGGTGACCCTGGGGCCTGGCTGATGGTCCTCAGCGCACGCTCGATGCTGTTATCTGCGGGTTCCGGTTCTGTGACTGCCATCTCTTGTGTGGAGCCTTTGGTCAGGACCTTGCCCCTCGGACAAACACATGGGTGAGTTTACAGAAGATGGGTACTGTCGAAATGCGAGGCTTCCTCTCTGAAAAGAAGGCATGCTTTACCATTGTTTCTTTAGAAGCCTTGAATCGATGGCTGAGCGTGCGGGCTCTGAGCTTGAAATGGACCCCTTTGCAAATTAAATGCTCCTAATTGTTTTTAACTTCTGAGCTTCCTCATACTAAGGGTAAAAACCTCCTCCTGCCGAGGAAGCTGAGACTGACCTGTGCTCTGGTTGACTAGACCAGCAGGTGTATATTTCCTGCCTCTTGTCCCACGTTGCCTCCTCTTCCCTTATAAAAGCTTTCCTTGCCCCAGAGGCCCCCAGGATGGAGATCTGAGGCAGGAAGGTCTCCCCTATCTTGCTCAGAGCCAGCTTTGAATAAACATATTTTTTTCATCAGCCTGTCTCCTGATTTTCTTTTTTTTTTTTTTTGCGGTACTGGGGATTGAACCCAGGGGCATTCTACCTCCGGGTTACACCCCCAGCCCTATTTTTTATTCTTTATTTTGAAACAGGGTCTCACTAAGTCGCGGAGGGCCTCACTAAGTAGCTGAGGCTGGCCGCGAACCTGCGATCCTCCTGTCTCAGCCTCCCAAGTACTGGGATTACAAGCGTGCGCCACCACACCTGGTTCCTGAGTTTCAATGGAGTGGGAGTGGTAAAACTCCCTGCCCCCAGAGTTACAGTCTTTGCCAGTCATTCCAGGATCAAGAGTCCTGTCCTTAAGCCATGGGGCTCAAACCTGCAGCTACCTCCAGGGCAGAGGAGGCTCAGCCTCTACAGACTAGCTGAACCTGCAGGGGAATTTCAGGGAAAATTCCAGCAGCTTTCCAGAGATATTTTTAATCCTGGAGTGTGTTCCCTTCCTTCTTGCTGTAGCTTTGGCTACCCTAAATTGCTTTGTTAGGAAGGAAAAACACTCACGACAAGATTTTAGGTGTAGGCAGTGACCAGTCCCTGCCGAGTGTCACATCATGGTTCACACTGAGAATCTTATCTCTACTGTTGGAGACTAAAATGGTTTTTCTTTTGGACCTTGAGGGGGTCATCTTGGGGTACCAGGTTGGTATGAGGTAAGGAGCTTTCTCCGCCATTTGGGGCTTGGATGAGCCATTTGGTTTCAGGGTATGGATCAATATGAGGTAAAATTTAGGAAGGTAAAATGTCCAGCAATTATTTGGATTGGCTTGGAGTGCTCTTTGGGGCTTGAGTCTGGTTTGGAAGAAGAGATTGCAGCATGACCTATATATCGAAAAGTGCACTTGGACTTAATGCGATGTTTACTTTATCTACTTATTTTTAATATTTTAAATGCTTTTTTTGGTGCCTTATAATTATATACATCAGTGAGATTTAAAGTGGTCTATTCATACATGCACGCAGCACTTGGTGTGTCCTGCTCTGCACCCTGCTGCGGTCCCCTCCCTCCCCGCACGCGTATGTGTGATTGATGGATGAAGTGATTCCTCCATGTGTGGACAGAACATTATTTGAAGTGTTTCCTTCCTCTGTCCTCCTTTCCCCCTCCCCACCTCCTGCCCCCAATCCCCTTTCTTTCTTTTTTTTTTTTGCAGTACTGGGGATTGAACCCAGGGGCGTTCTACCTCCGAGCTACACCCCCAGCCCTAGCTTTTATTCTTTATTTTGAAACAGGGTCTCACTAAGTTGTGGAGGCCTCACTAAGTAGCTGAGGCTGACCATGAACCCAGATCATCCGGTCTCAGCCTCCCAAGTACTGGGATTACAAGCGTGCACCACCACGCCTGGCTCCAATACCCTTTCTTTTCTTTCTTTTTTCTTTTTTTTGCGGTACCGGGGATTGAACCCAGGGGCGTTCTACCTCCGCACTACACCCCTGGCCCTATTTTTTTATTCTTTATTTTGAAACCAGTTCTCACGAAGCTGCGGAGGGCCTCACTAGGTAGAGAGAGAGAGAGAGAGAGAGAGAGAGAGAGAGCTGAGGCTGGCCGCGAACCCGGATCCTCCGGTCTCCGCCTCCCAAAGTACTGGGATTACAAGTGTGCGCCACCACGCCCGGCTCCAATCCCCTTTCTTAATGCCACTATTTTATATGATGGTTGGCTTATGAGGCCAAACTCTGTGGCTATAGCAACAGATTTATCTGAATAGGATGGGGACATTCATCTTCCTGTGCATGAGCCGTGCTTCAGTCATCAGATGGGCCTGTCTCCAAAAAATGGACAAAATTTATCCACGATTGCTTTGGTTTGAGCTCCTGGGGTTTTTCCTCTGGTGAATTCGCTTTTTTAATTCTGAGCACTTAAATTATCTATTTTGGTTTTGTCTGACGAAAAGCTTTTTGGGCTTTATCTCTTTGGTAAGAAACTGGTTATTCAAGGTTCGCTCCTCTAAATCTTTGAGATGTTAATTTTTTTTTTCTCCTGGATCCAGCTACGAATTTTACCTTTGGAAAGGCAAACTTAAGGATTTATAGATCACTTAAAACTATATCCGGTAAGAGTTTGGCTTTTGAAACTAGCAAATGATAAATCTAAGCTTTGAAATGTTCTCGTGTGTGTTTCTATGTTTATATATTATTCGTTTGCACGGTACCAAATTGGCCTAGAGAAAAATAAGCATATGACTTAAAACCTGTTAAATTAGCCCAAATGCCTTCTGATTCATATGACTTTAGGAAATTTGTAATAGATAAGTTAATTTGAACTTGCTGGTAATAAAGATGTCTTTTCAATTTGCTAACACATTTTTCTCTGGTCTGCTAACCTATTGGAATATTTGTCTCTAGATATTTTACAATGCTCTTTGCTTTCCATATACAACCACTTTTTAGGGTTTTGGCAAAGAAATAACTTAAAATGTTAGCTATGCTTGCTTTCCATGGGTAATCTAAAGATAGTTGTTAAAATGAATAAGACAAATGTATAAGACACATTTATAAATGTCCGGTTTTTAGAAAAGCATTCTTTGTTTTTCTATAGAAGCCTATTCATGAAGGCTTTTACAAAGAGGATTGAGAATTACCAAATATGTTTTATATTTTTCTGGCCTGAGTTCATCTTTCCAAGAACCTTCTGTTGTTCAGAATTGGCTTAAAAGAGCAGTGGCCAATGCCCATAATCACCCAGGACTTGAGAGGCTGGGGCAGGAGGATCGCAGGTTCGAGGCCTCAGCAGCTTAGCAAGACTGTTTCAAAATAAAAAATAAAATCGGCTGGGGGGGGTGTAGCTTGGAGGTAGAATGCCCCTGGGTTCAATCCTCAGTACCCCCCAAAATTGGCTTAAAAGGGGTCTTCCGATACTCACTTATAAGCTATCTGTCCCTTTCCCTCCAACCCTGGATCAATCAGATCAGAGAACAGGACAAGGCTCTCTCGAAGCAGGGAAGAAACACACTTGGCAAATAAAAAGGTCTTTACAGGGGATGGATGGGGGTGTGGCCTGGAGTCATGTGTCAAACCCTGCCCCAAACAAACAGCTGGGAGGTTCTGGAAGGCGAGTTCTTACACAAACCAACACTGAAGTCCTTCCCCTGGGTGAAGGTATTCGTCAATATTTCAGACTTCTCCCGCCTTCAGGAGGTAGCATCTGACTCATTTTGCCTGAGTTCCATGCTGGATCTATACACCGACCCAACAGTAGCCTGCCGGCCGTGACACTGAGGGAGGAAGCCGCGCGGTGGTGCCCACCTGTAAGCCCAGTACTCCGGAGGCTGAGACAGGAGGATTGCAGGGATGAGGCTAGCCTCAGCAATTTATCAAGGCCCTCAGCAATGTAGTGAGACCCTGTTTCAAAATAAAAATTAAAAAGGGCTGGGAGTGTGTGGCTCAGAGATAGAATGCCCCTGGGTTCCATCCCCACTACCAAAAAATTAAAAAAGAAAGAATAATTAAAAATAAATTGAGGGAGGAACAAAAAAGGGGGGATTTGAAACAGACCCCCTGTGAAACGAAAAGCTCCAAATTGTTTTAACTTCCGCACTTTCTCAGACTGAGGATAAAAACTTCCTCCTGCTGAGGACAGAAGCCGAGGAAGCAGACACTGACCTTCCTCTGGCTGAGGAAACCTGGGGGTGTGTAGTTCCTGCCGCTCCTCCCACGTTGCCTCCTCCTCTCTCTTAAAAGCTTTCCTTGCCCCTGAGCTCCCTCCCCAGGATGCAGACTCGAGACAGAAAGCTCCCCTCTATTGAAAAATAGCAAACCTATTTTTCTTTTTGTTTTATGTTCATTTATTGGTGCATTGTAATTATACATTTTGATATATGTCAGGGTATGAACATCATACATGCACACATTGCTCATTTAGCCCTCCCTTCAATCCCACCCTATTCCCTCCCCCTTCCCTCCCTTTCATGCTCCGGATAGTGATTGAATCTTATAGGTTTGTGTATATACATCATGTGCTATAGTGTGTTTCCTTCCACCCCCTCCCAGCTCCCTCAGTTAGGTCACCTTCTTTGTCCATCTAAAGATTTCTTCTTCTTCCCTTCTAAGTTCCTTCTAAGTCCCATTCTATCTAGCTCCCACAGATTAGGGAGGACATCCGACTTTTTACTCTTAGTGACTTACTAATATCACTTAGCATAATGTTCTCTAGTTCTCTCCATTTCCCTGAAAATGATGTGATTTTGTTCTTCTTTGTGGCTGCGTAAAATTCCATTGTATACATATCCCATAGTTTTGTGATCCATTCATCTGTTGATGGACACCTTGGCTGGTTCCAAAGTTTGGCAATTGTGAATTGTGCAGCTATAAACATAGACACACATGCATTAGTCTGGTAGTTTGGTTTCAGTCCTTTTGGGTAGATGCCTAGAAATGGTATTGCTGGGTCATATGGTAGGTTCATTCCCAATATTCTGAGGATCCTCCACGCTGTTTTCCAAAGCGGTTGCCCTAATTTGCAATCCCACCAGTAGTGTATTAGAGTTCCTACTTCTCCACATCCTCGCCAGCATTTGTTGTTGTTTGTGTTTTTAATGATTGCCATTCTAATTGGGGTTAGGTGAAATCTCAGGGTAGTTTTGATTTGCATCTCTCTGATTACTAATGATGTTGAACATTTTTCATACATTTATTGACCATTTGTATTTCTTCTTCTTTTTTTTTCTTTTTCTCCATGTCTCCCCATTTGCAATACAGACTAGGCACAGGGCCTGGGCTGAGGTGTATATGGGGTAGGCTTACTCTGCCTCCTCTTTCTATACAGTCAGTGTAAGAACACAGACTGTGGTAAGCACCAGGAGGCCTGTATTTCTTCTTCTGTGAAGTGTCTATTTAGTTCACTTGCCCATTTTTTGATTGGGTTATTTTTTTTTAGTGGTGATTTTTTTAAGTTCTCTGTATATTCTAGATATGAGTCCTCTATCAGAGGAGTAGCTGGCAAAAATCTTCTCCCATTCTGTTGGCTCTCTGTTGAGTTTCTTGATTGTTCCCTTTGCTGCACAAAAGCTCTTCAGTTTAATGCAATCCCACGTGTTGATCCTCATTTTAGTTTCCTGTGCCTTTGGGGTCTTGTTGAGGAAGTCTTTACCTGTGCCTATGTGTTGAAGTGTTGGACCTATGCCCTCTTCGAGTAGCTGCAAGGTCTCTGGTCTCATTTCTAGGTCTTTGATCCATCTTGAATTGACTCTTATAGAAGGTGAGAAAGTGGGGTTTATTTCTATTTTTCTGCATATGGGTAGCCAGTTTTGCCAGCACCATTTGTTGAAGAGGCTATCTTTTTTCCAGGGGATTTTTTAGCCCCTTTGTCAAAAATCAATTAACTGTAGGTGTGTGGATTTGCTTCGAAGTCTTCTATTCTGCTCCATTGGTCTGTGTGTCTGCTTTTGTGCCAATATCATGCTGTTTTTATTACTGTGGCTTTGTAGTATAGTTTAAAGTCAGGTATTGTGATGCCTCCTGTATGGTTCTTGTTTCTGAGAACTACTTTGGCTATTCTGGGTTTTTTGTTGTTCCAAATGAATTTAAGGACAGATTTTTCTATGTCAATGAAGAATGACTTTGGTAATTTAATAGGTATTGCATTGAATCTGTAGATCACTTTTGGAAGAATGGCCATTTTGATGATATTTATTCTGCCTATCCAAGAGCATGGGAGATATTTCCATCTTCTAAGATCCTCTTCAATTTCTTTTTTCAATGTATTATAATTGTTCTTGTAGAGGTCTTTTACCTCCTTGGTTAGGTTTATTCCTAAGTATTTTATTGTTTTGGGGGATGTTGTGAGTGGATAGTTGCTACTAGGTGAACCTTAAAGGTGAATAGCTTTTACTGAATAGTTATTCTCACTTGCTCAGTATAATGTCTATGTGCAGGCCCAATTCTTGGTCTCCTTCAGTGATTGGGACCCTTTCCTGGTGCCTCTCACTACCTGTGCAGGTGACCAGTGCCACTATTGCCTCTCTCACTGCGAGTGTGGGTCTCTGCAGTCTCCACTTGGGCTGTCCCTATGTCTCTCTCTGTCTACACCTATGGCAGGTGTCACCAGCAGGGGGCCCGGACTTGTGTCTCTCTTTGCCTACAGAAGGGGTGGATGTTAATTTGACCCAATTCTGTGCAAACATGGAACTCCACGTTTTCCACAGAGAGGGCTGGTTTGGTCCAATTTTTCCCCAGTTACCACAGCTGTATGTCCTGTGGTGATCCCCAGGGACTCTGTAAGGGCACTGCGACCCACGGGCTGCAAGTCTGTCCCACCCAAATGTCACCTGGTACTGTCTGCTTATCCACACGACTACAGCGTCCCACAGCAGACCCCACTCCCACCTCCACCGGGGCAATCCGCAGTCTCAGACCCCGCGAGTCCCTGTGTCGGCGCTGGGTGGTCTCCCCTGGGGCGGCTCGGTGACTTACGGTCTCGTTGAGCGCTGCTCTTAATCTCTGGGGGGGTCTCAGCCGCTGCTGCAGGTTCTGGTCAGGCCTCGGGCCCTGGGGACTCTGCCGAGCGCGGATGCAACTGCTGCTGGCTTTTGTCGCTGCTGCTCTGCAGTGCTGGTTCTAGAAGAGCTCCCTGGCTTTGTTGGTGGCTGCAGAAGCCATGATGCTGGAGCCCCCGGCGCGGTCTGACCAAGATGGCGCCACCGCCGCTTCCGCCGACGCGGCAGTTGGGGTCTGTGTCGCGTGGAGCGAGTCGCTGTTCGCCGTCACTCTGCTCTTCTGCAGCTGCTGGACTCACAGCAGGTCGCTGGCGTCTCCGTTGATCTTGTGCGGAAGCCACAATGCTGGTAGCCGCTGGCAAAGTCCTGCCAAGATGGCGCTGCCGCCCCTTAGGTAAGGCGCTGGGAGCTTTTTACTTCCCTCTGTTTTGTCTTTTGGCTTTGATTCCATTGTGTTTCAGTCTTTTCGTTGTTTAGTTCCAGTTTTTGTTGCTTTTCTTCTCCTGTCGAGAAGTTGCTTTCATGCTGATTGAGGTCCAAGTCTCTGAGAGATAGTAACGTGGTGTCTCCCTTAGTCACCATCTTGGAACCCACAAAGCCAGTGGTTTCTTATTACCATCAGTTCTGCTCCAGGGAACCCGTGGGACTATCTAGAGACGTTATTGTCAAAACTGGGGCGGAGGATGCGACGGGCACTTAGTGGGTGGAATCCAGGGATGCTGTTGAACATCCTACAGTGCCCCGGACACACCCTACAACAAAGGATGCCCCAGCCCCAAATGTCAGTAGTGCCAGGTTAAGGAAAGCGCTCTAGCCATGGAGCTATGTTTGGACCTTCTGAGTTTCCTAAGTGGTCATGTCCTCTGCTGGTGGGTGAGGGTATCCCACGCAGACATTCCTGGGGAGGAGTAGCATTTTTCTCAAACCATAAAAATAAATAGCGAGCGGGGCATGGTGGCACACCCCTGTCATCCTGGTACTTGGGAGGCTGAGACAGGAGGATCACGGGTTCAAGACCAGCCTCAGCAACTTAGCTAGACTCTCAACAACCCGGTGAGGCCCTGTTTCAAAATAAAAAAATCAAAAGGGCTGGGGGCATAGCTCCAGGTCGAACCTCATTGGGGTCAATCCCCAGCACCACAAAGAAAACAAACAAACAAACAAACAAACAAACAAACAAACAAACAAACAAACACAAGTAGTGGGGGTACGTATAGGTCCAAAGATGTACTGTTTCTTCTTTGTCTTGCAAGTTTTCAGATGTTCTGGGGGTAATTTGCTGGTTCTACTACTTCTGGATCAAATACCCCTTTAAAAGCCGGGCATGATGGCACACACCTGTGAGTCCAGTACTTGGGAGCCTGAGACCGGAGGATTGCAGGTTCGCAGCCAGCCTCAGCTACTTAGTGAGGCCCTTGCAACTTAGTGAGACCCTGTTTCAAAATAAAGAATAAAACATAGGGCTGGGGGACGCAGCTCGGAGGTAGAATGCCCCTGAGTTCAATCCCCAGTACCGCCAAAAAAAAAAAAAAAAAAAGAATACCCCTTTAAGCTGTAATAAAAACACAAGGAGATTGAAAGTCTTTTCCCGGGAATAGAAGCCCATGAAATGAATGGCTGGCGCTTTCCAGTGAACCATCAGCCCCCACCCCTGATTTCCCTTCTGCTCTTGCTAGCTTCGTAATTCCCCTCATTCAGGGCTTTCCTCGTAGCCCACCCTCCAATTCCCCATTTCTGCTGATTGTAAATTGTTAAATAGCAGCAGGAGAGGCTCGTAGCTCAGAGGCGCCTTCTGGCTGTGGGGAATATCGGGAGGACGCTAAGGCTGGGGTAGCTGTGAGCCACACCATCAGATGACTCCTTACCCCCGGCGACGGGAGGGGAAGTGGAACTAAGAAGTTGCCTTTAAATTTTAAAGGAAGCCGGGCATGGTGGTGCACGCTTGTCATCCCAGTACTTGGGAGGCTGAGACCGGCGGATCCGGGTTCTTGGCCAGCCTCAGCTACTTAGTGAGGCCCTCCGCAACTTAGTGAGACCCTGTTTCAAAGTAAAGAACAGAGCCAGGCGTGGTGGCGCACGCTTGTAATCCCAGTACTTGGGAGGCTGAGACCGGAGGATCGGGGTTCACGGCCAGCCTCAGCTACTTAGTGAGGCCCTCCGCAACTTAGTGCGACCCTGTTTCAAAATAAAGAATAAAAATTAGGGCTGGGGGTGTAGCTCGGAGGTAGAATGCCCCTGGGTTCAATCCCCAGTACCTCAAAAAATTTTTTTAAATGATGCTTGGAATGAAAGGAATAAAGTAATGAGCATGTTTGATTCATCAAACACTTTGTCAACATTAATTTAAGATCAGACCAAGCCAGGATGGCAGACGCTGCTAGTCTGCCTCCCCTAGTAGCTACACTCTCTTATTCCACAGTCTTAGCAAAATTACCCCTGGCCACTCAGAGCACCTTTCCTGGGAGCTGGAGGCGGCCATGTGACTAAGTCCTGGCCAATAGGAAGGGAGTAGAGTTGTGCCTGGTAGGATCCAGCCATACTCCCTAAGGATAGCCGGTGAGTATCTTTACTTCTGTGCTTTGTTCCTTCTTCCATACTGCTGCCTGCAGGTAACTGTGATGGCTGGAGCTCCAACCAATATCTTGGGCCATGAGGACTGGGGCTATAGTCTAGTGGTAATGAGCTGGGTCCTTGGGGAATTATTGGCACAGAACCATCTTACCAGCTCTGGACTGGCTGCCTTTGACTTTCACCTGAAAGTGAAAACAATTCTATTTTTGTTTGTTTGTTTTTGGTACTGGGGATGGAACCCAGGGGTATTCTACCTCCAAGCTACATCCCCAGCCCTTTTTATTTTTTTTTTATGTTGAAACAGGGTCTCACTAAATTGCTGAGGGTCTCACTAAGTTGTAGAGGTGGGTCTCGAAACTGCGATCCTCCTGTCTCAGTCTGGGATGACAGGTGTGCCCCACTCTGCCTGGATTTTGAGAGCAATTTTGTTTTTTAAAAGCTATGATTGTCCTCAGCGAAATGTTCTCGTAAGTGATGCTGGACCGAGGGGATGCAGCGTCCGCCGCTCTTATCTTGATTTCTGCAGTGGAGGGTTGTTTTCTTCCGTGAACGCTCTTCTAACTTTGTGAAGTGGACTTGAAGAGGTTTGGGAATGCTGCCCACGGAAAGCGCCTTTGAAATGACAAGAGAACGGGGAGACTTTGAGCCTCACACAAAGCAGGCACTCAACAAGCGTGTCTGCTCAGGGAAAACCATCTTGCGATGAAAGTAAACATGAGCCAGGTGAGGTGGCGCACACCTGTCATCCCAGTACTTGGGAGGCTGAGACAGGAGGATCGCAGGTTCCAGACCAGCCTTGGCGACTTAGCAAGACCCTGTTTCAAAATAAAAAAAGTAAATAGATAAACAAAGCCTGGTGTGGTGGTGCACACTTGTCATCCCGGTACTTGGGAGGCTGAGACAGGAGGATCGCAGGTTTGAGTCCAGTCTTAGCAACTTAGCAACATAAAAAATAAAATTGGGCTGAGGGTGTAGCTCAAAGGTAGAAGGCTTCTGGTTCAATCCCCAGTACTGCCTGCCACCCAAAGAAGTAAACAAACAAACATTTATTGAGCATTTGCCACCACATAACCAGGAGCTCTGCTGGGGTCAGGCCAGGTGTTCTGCCGAATGGGTTCTGACCCACGGGCCAAAGTGAAGCCACTCTCACACAATCAAAAGTTCAAAACGATTTAATGTGAAATTATAACCAAAACATAAGAACATCTCACTTCAATATATGAAATCAGTAATATTATTATTATTATTATTGTTATTGTTATTATTCTTGCGGTACTGGGGATTGAACCCAGGGGCATTCTACCTCCAAGCTACACCCCCAGCCCTATTTTTTAATTCTTTATTTTGAAACAGGGTCTCACTAAGTTGCGGAGGGCCTCACTAAGTAGCTGAGGCTGGCCGTGAACCCAGATCCTCCAGTCTCAGTCTCCCAAGTACTGGGATGACAAGCGTGCGCCACCACGCCTGGCTAAAATCAGCAATATTAAAGCAACACAGCCCAGGGGATTTTCCTGTGCTCAAGATGGTGTTAACAATATCAATTAGAAGTAAAGAGTAATGCAATATCAAGAAAGAGAAAACTACATACAACCCCAGATCAGGGGGGACCAAAACCTCCAGAGGATAGCTGGGCGGTCCCATCCGCAGCCCCTCTGCAGTCCTGGTCAGTAAGATGGGTCCCAGACAGGCGGTGCATCTACTCCACCGGCGTCACCTCAAAAAGATGCTGCGGTCCTTGTTCCTTTTGTAAGACAGACTGCCTGAACTTTGCGTGAAGTCCTTGGGGTAAGCCTTTGGGCAGTTTGACCAGTGACCAAATGTCCCCTTCAGCCACTTTTTCCTGGTGCCCGGGCCTTGGCGAGTCTGGGAAGCAGGTAGATTCATTAAGGGGCAAAAGCAAAGTAATATATCAAGGTGGCGTCAACAAAGTGCATCAGGTTAGCCACGAGTACAGCCACCATCCCATGCCGGGAAAATGAGCGAAGAAAGCAAGATAGAAAGTTTGAGGGGAGGGGAGGGAGGTCGAGGGGAGACTCACACTCCACGCGCTGCACCGGGCTGGCTGTGAATAGAGACAGAGAGACGCTGGACCCGTGGCTTTAAGAATAGATCAACGAGAGAGAAGAGCTGGCCCGCAAAGAATCCCGACTTGGGCTGATGAGCATGTGTGCAGACTCTGAAATCTTAATCAGCTCTTCTGTTTCCGGTCTTTCCTGATACCCCCGCAAGTGTGTGTCACTGCCGCGGGTGCAGTGACGGTTTCCCCGATGGTGCAGAAAAACCCAGTCCCACGGTGTGGGGACAGTCCCCAAGGTGCCACAACACAGAAAAGAGGCAGACAGATCCAGGGTTGCAGAGTGTGAGTTATTGGGGACCCAGTGACAGGACCGTGGTCCTGGCAGCAGCAAGACCTGTGGTTCCCTGTGACTTGGGCCTGAAGGAGGAGGTTTATGTGATGTTCAAGACAAAAAGGATTTGATCCAAGTCGGAATGCACGTGGCTCATCTCACGCCCACACCAAGGACACCAGGCACATTCCTGGCGCTGACAGTACAAGGTCCTGTCATCAAGCTCCCCACGCCACTCGAATGCTTTTGTTTATTTGTAGCGTGCTGGGAGATGGGGCTGGGAAAACCGCCCGGGGTGATTCGGCGTCAGTCATGGCGGCCATGACTCAGGATGGCTGTGGTCAGATTGTCGGGGTGATGGCTCGATTCCTCGACTTGGGATGGACTGGGTCTTTGGCTTACGCGACGGAAGAGAATTTCAGCACCCACCAATCAGAGACATAGACAGAAATTGATTTAGGAGAGTAGGAAGCACACATTCAAGGGAGAATGAGGGACACCCCAAAGGTGAGAGAAGCCCTTTGGGAGCGCAGGGCTTTTTTTTTGCGGTATTGGGGATTGAACCCAGAGGCATTCTACCTCCCAGCTACACTCCCAACCCTATATACATATTTTTTATTCTTTATTTTGAAACAGGGTCTCACTAAGTTGCGGAGGGCCTAAGTAGCTGAGGCTGGCCGCGAACCTGGATCCTCCTGTCTCAGCCTCCCAAGTACTGGGATTACAAGTGTGCGCCACCACGCCCGGCTTTTTAAAAAAAAATTAATTAATTAATTATTTTTTGCGGTACCGGGGATTGAACCCAGGGGCATTCTACCTCCAAGCTACACCCCCAGCCCTATTTTTT
>PVJS01054522.1:0-12932 GCA_004027185.1 Glis glis | reverse complement strand
TTATTTTATTTTTGAAACAGGATCTCACTAAGTTGCAGAGGGCCTTGCTAAGTTGCTGCAGCTGGCCAAGGACCTGTGATCCTCCTGTCTCAGCCTCCCAAGGATACTGCCATTGTTTTGACCTGCTACAAACTGCACCCACATATGACAGCAAACAATAAATGTTGTGTGTTCTCTCCTTCTCTTTGGGCCTCCCTATTCCCTGAGACACATATTATTAGAATTGGACTTATTAATAACCCTTCGATGGCCTTTAAGTGTTCAAGTTAAAGGAAGAGTCTTTCCCTTCAAGGCCGAAGCTAGCAAAAATTAAGCTTGGTGAGAAAGGCATGTTAAAAATAGGTGGCACATGCTTGTAATCCCAGTACTTGGGAGGCTGAGACAGGAGGATCACAGGTTCGCGGCCAGCCTCAGCTACTTAGTGAGGCCCCCTGCAACTTAGTGAGACCCTGTTTCAAAATAAAAAACAAAAAATAGGGCTGGGGGTGTAGCTCAGAGGTAGAATACCCTGCCCCTGGGTTCAATCCCCAGTACAGAAAAAAAAAAAAAAGTAGACCATTAGTGGGCTCTCAGCAACTTAGCAAGACCCTGTTTCAAAATAAAAATAAAAAGGCTGGGGGTATAGCTGGGAGGTAGAAGGTCCCTGGGTTTTACCCAATACCAAAAAAAAAAAAAAATAGGTAGGCTAAAATCTAAACCTCTTGCACCAGTTAGCCAAGTTGTAAATGCTAAGGAAAAGTTCTCAAAGGAAAAGTGCTACTCCAGTGACCGCATGAAATGATAAGAAAGCCCAACAGTCTTACTGCTGATAAAGTGTTTGTGGTCTGAATGGAAGATCTACCCAGCCACGATATTCCCTAAACCAAAGCCTAATCCAGAGCAAGGCCCCAGCTCTCTTCAGTTCTATGAAGGCTGAAAGAGACGCGGAAGATGCAGCAGGAAAGTCTGAAGCTGGCAGAGGCTAGATCTGGAGATTTCAGGGGAGAAGCCGGCCGCATAACAAACAGCAAATGCCGATGTAGGAGCTGCGAAGATCCAGCTAAGCTGCTTGATGACTGTGGCAGCTGCACTCAGCCACAGATTCTCAGTGTAGACAAGACAGCCTTCTTTTGGAAGAAAATGCCATTTAGGACTTTCATAGCTGGAGCAAGGAAGTCAATGCCTGGCTTCACAGCTTCAAAGGACAGGCTCTCTGTTAAGCTCTAATGTAGCTAGTGACTTCAAGTGAAAACAAGTGCTCACTGACCATTCCAAAAAGCCTCGGGTCCTCAGGAAGTACACCAAATCCACGCCGCCTGTGCTCTGTGAATGGAAGAAAGCCTGATGACAGCACGCCTGTCTAAAACACAGTGTATGAATGGTTTATTGGTTTGTGTGTGTGTGTGTGTGTGTGTGTGTGTGTGTGTGTGGTACTGGGGATGGAACCCAGGGGCCTTCTACCTCTGAGCTACACCCACAGTTCAATTTTATATTTTATTTGGAAACGTCACAGAAAGTGAAAGGTAATGTTTTCTCTCATATGCAGAAGCTAGGGAGAAGTCAGGATACAAGAGGGACTACAGATACAGGAGGAGAAACCCCAGTGGAGTGATTGAGGGTGTCAAGGGGAGGGACCTGAGGGGGAGGACAAAGAATTGGTGAAGGAAACACTTCTACTCACACTATGTACATATACAAAATTATCAATGGCAATCTCAATATCATGTTTGGGGAAGGGGAGGGAGTAGGGAGGGCGCCAGGGGGAAGCTCACCAAGTGCTGTGTGCATGTGTGTCCCTATCACTCTGAACTTCATTATGATGTGAGACTACAATGCACCAATAAAAGTATATTTTAAAAAAACATTCGTGATTCAAAGGAAGAAGTCAAAGTATCAAAATTAACAGGCGTTTGGAAGAATCTGATTCCAACCCTCATGTATGACTCTGAAGGGTTTAAAGACTTCACTGGAGGAGGTAACAGCAGATGTGGCAGAACTAGTGGGAGAACGAAAGTTAGAAGTGAAGCCCAGAGCCGGGCGTGGTGGCGCACGCTTGTAATCCCAGTACTTGGGAGGCTGAGACCAGAGGATCCGGGTTTGTGGCCAGCCTCAGCTACTTAGTGAGGCCCTCTACAACTTAGTGAGACCTTATTTCAAAAATAAAGAATGAAAACTAGGGCTGGGGATTTGGCTCGGAAGTAGAATGCTCCTGGGTTCAATCCCCACTACCGCAAAAAAAAAAAAAAGAAATGAAGCCTACAGAATGATTGGACTGCTGCTATCTCATGATAAAACTGTAATGAATTGCAGGTTGCTTGCTTCTTATGAATAAACAAAGTGGCTTCTTTTTTTTTTTTTTTTGGTACTGGGAATTGAACCCAGGGGGTTTCTGCCTCCAAGCTACGCCCCAATCCTTTTTATTTTTTTGTTTTGGAACAGGGTCTCTCTAGGTTGCTGAGAGTCTCACTGCTTTGCTAAGGCTGTCCTCAAACCTGCGATCCTCCTGTCTCAGCCTCTCAAGCACTGGTACAGGTGTGTGCCACTGCTCCTGGCTAGAAAGGGGCTTCTGGAGATGGAATCCCCTCTGGGTGAAGATGCAGCACACTGTAGAGATAACAGCAAAGGATTTAGAATCTGACATAAACTCAGTTGATAAAGTAGTGGCAGGGGTTGCGAGGACTGACTCCAGTTTGAAAGAAGTTCCACTGTGGGTAAATGCTATCAGAAAAATCATTCACGGAGCAGGGCATGGTGGCGCATGCTTGTAATCCCAGTACTTGGGAGGCTGAGACAGGAGGATCACAGGTTTGCAGCAGTCTCAGCAACTTTGTGAGGCTCTCAGCAACTTGGCGAAACCCTGTTTCCAAATAAAAAATAATACAACGGGCTAGGGATGTAGCTTGGAGGTAAAATGCCCCTGGGTTTCAACCATAGCACCACACACACACACACACACACACACACACACACAATTACATGTGACTCATTTTATTGTGATACTCATTTGCTGTGGTGGTCTGGAACTGAACCCACAGTATCTCTAAGAGATGCCTGTAGCCTATTGGCCCTAGGCTATACACCTGTATATCTCACTATACAAAATACTAGAGGCAATTGTAGCACAATTGTATTTGTGTATCTAAAAATACCTAAGAAGCCAGGCGTGATGGGTGCACGCTTGTAATCCCAGTACTTGGGAGGCTGAGTCGGGAGGATTGCAAGTTCGAAGCCAGCCTCAGAAAAGAGTGAGACTGCCGGGCGTGGTGGCGCACGCTTGTAATCCCAGTACTTTGGGAGGCAGAGACCGGAGGATCTGGGTTCGCGGCCAGCCTCAGCTCTCTCTCTGTCTCTCCCTGTCTCTCTCTCTCTCTCTTTCTCTCTCTCTCTACTTAGTGAGGCCCTCCGCAACTTCGTGAGACCTGGTTTCAAAATAAGCATAAAAAATAGGGCCAGGGGTGTAGTGCGGAGGTAGAACGCCCCTGGGTTCAATCCCCGGTCCGCAAAAAAAAAAAAAAAAAAAAAAAGAAAGAAAAGAGTGAGACTTTCGTCAACCTAGTGAAACCCTGTTTCAAAATAAAAATAAAATAGAGCTGGGGATGTAGCTCAGAGGTAGAATGCATCTGGGTTCAATCCCCAGGCCCACAAAAAAAATCTAAGAAACAAATAAGATGAAAAACAAACATATCTAAACATAGAAAAGGTATAGTAAAAATATGGTATGAACAATTAAATGATAAACCTGTCTGGGGTACTCACTGTGAATGGAGGTTGTAGGAGTATCAGTTGTAGCCAGACTCTCAGTAACCTAGCGAGATCTTGTCCCAAAACAAAAAAATAAAAAAGGGCTGGAGGATCCCCACGGGCATGGTGACACATGCCTGTAATCCCAGTATTTGGGAGGCTGAGACAGGAGGATCGCAGATTCGAGGACAGCCTCAGCAAGTAGTGAGACTCTCATCAACCTAGTGAAACCCTGTTTCAAAATAAAAATAAAATTGATCTGTGGGTGTAGCTTGAAGGTAGAATGCCCCTGGGTTCAATCCCCCCCAAAAAAGAAAGGGCTTGGAAGTATAGCTCAGAGGTAGAATGCCCCTGAGTTCAATCTCTAGTACCACAAAAAAAGAAAAAATAAATAACTAAGACATAAGCACACACATTAGCCTACACAGGGTCAAGATTATCACGATCACTGTCTTCCACCTCCATATCTTGCCCTACTTGAAGGTCCTCAGGACAATAATACGCATGGAGCTGTCCTCTCCTGTGATAGCAATGCCTTCTTCCAGAACCCTTCCTGAAGGACCTGCCTGGAGTTGTTTTATATTTGTTTTATATAAATTGTAATATACTCCAAAATAGTGAAAATAGTATGGTAAATACATAAACCAGTATCAAGGTCATCGGTCATCAGTATCAAGGAGTATGTACTGCACATAATTATACCTGCCATATATTATGTGACTGGCAGCGCAGTAGGTGTGTTTACACCAGCATCACCACAAACACGCCAGCGATGTGTTGCGGGACTACACTACGAGGCAATCGGAATTTTTCACTTCTATTGTAATCTTATGGGAACCACCACTGTAGATGCAGTGTGTTGTTGACCAAAATGACATTACTTGACTCATTATATTATGCATTACATGACTGTATTTTCATATAACCTATGCACATCCTCCCACACACTTAAATCATCTATCAATTTATAGATGATTTATAATACCTAATATAATGTGAATGCTATCTAAATAGTTGTAGCCAGGCATGGTGGTATATACCTGTAATCCCAGTACTTGGGAGGCTGAGATAGGAGGATCACAGGTTCAAAGACAGCCTCAGCAAGTAGTGAGACTCTCATCAAACTAACAAGACCCTGTTTCAAAATAAAAATTAAAAAATAGGGCTGGGTGTTTAGCTCAGAGGTAGAATACCCCTGGGTTCAATCCCCAGCACCACAAAAAAAATAAATAAATAAATAGGTGTGTTGTTTAGGAAATAATTTCAAGAAAAATCATCTATACATATTCAATATAAACACAATTTTTTTTCTTTTTTGGCACTGGAGATTGAACCCAGGAGCATTCTACCTCAAAGCTATACTATACCCCAGCCCTTTTTATTTTTTATTTTGAAACAGGGTCTCACTAAGTTGCTGAGGGTCTCGCTAAATTGCTGAAGCTGGCCTCAAACATACAATCCTCCTGTCTCAGTACTGGGATTACAGGCATACACCACCACACCGGCTCAGACACATTTTTGGGGGGGTGGTACTGGGGATTGAACCCAGGGTTCTACCTCTGAGCTATACTCTCCACCCTATTACTTATTTATTTTGTGGAGCTGGGGATTGAACCCAGGGACATTCTAACTCCAAGCTACACCTCTAGTCCTATTTTATTATTTTATTTTTATTTGGAAACAGGGTCTCACTAGGTTGATGAGAGTCTCACTACTTGCTGAGACTGTCCTCGAACATGTAATCCTCCTGTCTCAGCCTCCCAAGTACTGGGATTACAGGTGTGCACCACCACGCCCGATTTATTATTTTATTTTGAAACAGGGTCTCACTAAGATGCTGAGGGCCTTGCTAAGTTTCTGAGGCTGACCTTGAACCTGCAATCCTCCTATAAAAGGCTCCCAAATACTGGGATTACAGGAGTACAATCACATCCAGCCTCCACAATTTTAAAAGAAAAAAAAAAGAAAAACTCTATCCATGTTCAGTACAGACACAATTTTTAAAAATATTTTTGACTCATAGTTTGTTGAATCTGCAGATATGGAACCTGTAGATACAAAGGGTGGACTATACTCTATTTCTGGAGCAATAAATAAAATAAAAACTAATAATCTTGGAATTTATTTGTATTTAGCTCTTGCCTATCATCCCCAGAGTGACCATATTTTCCTGATTCCACAGATCCCTTACCATCCTAGCAGCAAGAGTGCCTTCTGTTTCATGAAGTCTTGACCCTAGACATTTCAGGCCTTGGTTGGGTCCCTCGGAGATCTATTTACAGGAAAGAAAGAACAAAGAACCACTAAGAGAGTGCTAAAATAAATCACTGTTAATTGTGGTGCCCTTGAAATTATAGCAACTTGGTTTAGGCGTGTAGTGATGAAGCCAATTATCTTGAAAATGCTGCTCAAAAGTTCCTAAGCAAGCAGCCTCTGGCCCCCTGGACCTGGTTTCCCTGTCATCCTTTGGAGCCTCTGTTGTGAAGCACAATAGCCTCTTTGTGGCGGAGCCACAGGTAAGAAATATTCAGGCTCAAAGGTGGCAGGATCCCTTCATCATTAATCCCAAGGTGGCCCCGCCCCACCCTCCAGAAATTCTCAGGCTATAAAGGTTCTCATGCATATGCCTGTTAAAACCAAGTCCTTTAGCCCTGTTCTTGTCTCCCTACCTCCTCTGCAATTTCTTTTTCCTTAAGGCATTTTATTTAAGTGGAGACACTAAGTTACATAAAGGAGGCAAAGAACATTTTCTTGCCTGTCCAACTAAAGGGATCTGCTTGAAATAAGGTAGGATTAGGGAAAAAGAAAACCTTCTGCGAAAAAAAGCAAAATATTAATAGTGCCCAGAATTAATTAGATGGGCAGTTTAGCATCAGCATTACATTACTAATTTTTCCCCTTATCTTCAGTAGCTTTTAGAAGACTGATTTACCAAGCATATTTTCTGGCCAAGACTTCCCTTATGGAAAAATTTGCTTTGCCTAGACAAAGCACATAAAGCAATTTAAAGTACACGAACGATTAATGAGATTTCAAAATTTTTCCCAAAGCATATTTTTTAATTACCCTGGTCTTTTCCATTCCATTTTACAACAAGTTCGTTTAGAAGCTTGCACACTATGCACACAAAATAACCCAAATCTGAAAATGTTTTTGATCTTGGCATTCTACAGTGAAACTCCACAGTAGCTGTGATGACTGTTAAATAAAAAGTACAGGAGGCCATTGTTTTAGTCTAAGCTCCTGAACTGTACCCCAACAGACAAAGCTAAAAATCAAAATGGAGTCATTCCAAGTCACCAAGATGAAACTAAGCTGTTTATCTGACCTTCCTGAGAAATCAGAGAGATAACAGCCAAATTTCCCAAGTAAGCCGGTTTCAGTTGGTATTATAATAAAGTTCCCTCAGCCCTAACCCTTATACAAAGAAGGTAACCTGAAGTTAACTGATGTTAACCAATTAGTTATTTTATCTGTTTTTCTGTCTCCCTGACCCCACCTTACAAGGAAAGGAACTTCGGAAGGGCCATTCCACTTTTTGTTCCTTTGTTCCTGCTTTCATAGGCCTTTTTCTGTCTATTAAACCTACGTTTTCCCCGGGCTTGGTGGCACACATTTGTAATCCCAGTACTTGGGAGGCTGGGACAGGCGGGTCATAACTTTGAGGCCAGTCTCAGCAACTTAGCATGATGCTGTTTCAAAATTAAAAAATGAAAAGAGCTGGGGGAGGGGGTAGCTTGGAGGTAAAATACCCCTGGGCTCAGTCCTCAGTACCAAAAAAAAAAAAAAGGAAAAGAAAGAGAGAAGCTGGGCTGGGGGCACATGCTTATAATCCCAGTACTTGGGAGGCTGAGACAGGAGGATCACAGGTTCATAGCCAGCCTCAGCTATTTGTGAGGCCCTCTGCAACTAAGTGAGACCCTGTCTCAAAATAAAGAGTAAGATAGGGCCGGGGGTGTAGTTCAGAGGTAGAATTGTTCTAGGCTCAATCCCCAGTACCGCAAAAAAAAAAAGAAATAAAATGACTCAACAAGGCAATTTTACTTTTTGCAAAAAGGGCCTTGCAACCAGTGAAGCCAGGTATGCAAGTACACTAAACCTAACCGGAAGCCTGCTGGGGTGTGCGTGTGTGTGTGTGTGTGTGTGTGTGTGTGTGTGTTACTGGGGATTGAACCCAAGGGCATTCTACCTCTGAGCTACACTCCCAGCCCTATTTTTTATTTTTATTTTGAAACAGGGTCTTACTAGGTTGCTGAGGCTGGCTGCGAACCTGTGATCCTCCTGACTCAGCCTACCAAGTGCTGGCATTACAGGCGTGTGCCACCACACTTGGCTCCATTGGGTCTTTTATTCCTAACAGGAAGCTTCTGCACTCTACTGCTATTGGTGGGAGTGTAGCTTCACAGTCTTCATGCAATTGGCTACACCGGGATGCTGGGGGAAGGGTTGGCATTTGCAATTTTTATTTTTATTTTTATCTATCTATCTATCTATCTATCTATTTATTTTGCGGTACTGGGGATTGAACTCAGGGGCATTCTACCTCCGAGCTACACCCCCAGCCCTATTTTTTATACTTTATTTTGAAACACTAAGTTGCAGAGGGCCTCACTAAGTAGCTGAGGCTGGCCGTGAACCTGCGATCCTCCTGTCTCAGCCTCCCAAGTACTGGGATTCAAGCGTGCACCACCATACCCAGCTAGCATTTGCAAATTTTAAGAAATGTTAACTTTACAAAAGAATGTGAGTTTACATAAGGTTACAAAATGGAGTTTAAGTTAACCTATTCCTTTGATAGAGTTAAGCTATTCCTTCAATAGAAACGATCTAATTATATTCTCACAAATTATGCCTCATGCTTAGTTTTGTATAATTGTACATGACAAATCAGACTATCTCCTAAATACCTCTGAATTCATCTTTTTGAACACATCCCCATTGTCATTATTAATATCCTTATCATGAATCACCAGGGTGAGTGTTAAAGGACAAGACCCCAAAGCTGAAGAAGGGTTAGAAGTTACCAAGAGAAGCCAGGCTTGGTGGTGCACGCTTGTAATCCCAGTACTTGGGAGGCTGAGACAGGAGGATCTGGGTTCGCGGCCAGCCCCAGCTACTTAGTGAGATGCTCCGCAACTTCATGAGACCCGGTTTCAAAATAAAGAATAAAAAATAGGGCTGTAGGTGTAGCTCGGAGGTAGAATGCCCCTGGGTTCAATCCCCAGTGCAAAAAAAAAAAAAAGTTATCAAGAGTTAGTTCCCAATAAAGATTGCTTAGATGGTTTTTTAAAAAAAATGTTTACCAACCCTGATGACATAAAATGATATATATATTTCTATATACTAGCTAACTGGCTAACCACAAAAATCTGCTTCTGTAATTTATGCTTCCTTGCAAAATTAACCCCCCCAAACCTCCTGTGAGTAGCAATAGCCTATAAAATGTACAAGTTTCAAAGTAAAGGGCCAGCAGGGAGAGCAGGACCAGAACAAGTCGCTGGATCAGAGTCACACACACACGGGCAGACTGTCCTGGCGTAAGCAAAGCTCAGCACACTGCTTGTAGGAAAACCAGGGTCTTTTATAGTGCTTTCTGGGGTTTTTCCATTGTCTTTTGCAAGCTCATCCCGGCTTATTAAATCTGCCAAACTCCTATCATCAGATCAAATTTATTGATGATGAGGTGAGAAAGCATTTTATGATCCAAGTGTCCATTATCAATTGTAGCACAGAAGTGCTGATCTGAGTGAGTCCTATGCTGAAGAGGTGAGACAGCATTTTATGCCATTATCAGCCATAGCACATAAGTGCTGGTCTGGGCCCTACGCTGACATGTCCAGACAAGTTTCTGAAGCTATATTCTGGCATGCCTGGACAAGTTGTTTATGAGTTTTTGTCTGAGCTCTATGCTGGCATGTTAAAACAGATTGTTTATGAGTTCCTAAAAATTGTTTTATATCTCATGCTCTATACACTAGGTATTAACCCAGGGGCACTCTACCAATAAGATACATCCCCAACCCAGGCATGGTGGTGAATGCCTATAATCCCAGTACTTGGGAGACTGAGACAGGTGGATCGCAGGTTCAAGGACAGCCTCAGCAAGTAGTGAGATTCTCATCACCCTAATGAGACCCAGTTTCCAAATAAATAAAATCGGGCTGGGGGTGTAGCTTGAAGGTAGAATGCCTCTGGGTTCAATCCCCAATACCACACACAAAAAAAATTAATTAAAAAAAAAAGAGAATTAAAGACAATGGGATAGAGGGAGACAGTGTGCTTCAGACTCAGAACTCAACCAGCGGGAAGACTGCTTCTTGACAAGGAAAGAAAAGCAGCCAAAACTCAACAAAACAATGACAGTCGAAATGCAGTGGAATAGGAGGCAGCAGAGAGAGCAGAGGACTGAAAAGAGCCCCACGCATCTCACCTGGTGAGCGGAGAGTGGTGGCAGTGGTGCCATCTTGGAGGCCACGCCGGCACCGTGGCTCCCACAGACCTCCAGCAAAGAAGCAGCAGATCCCTGTGAAGTCAGCGACTACAGACCATCATCAGAAGCAGTCAACTCCAGACCATGATGAAGCTCAGGTCAGACCACACCCGCACCAATGACGGAGCCGGCTACGAGAAGCAGGCCGTGTGCTCTTCTTCTTCAGCGATAGTGAAGAAGAGAGACAAAGATGATGTAGCCCTGCCCAGGGGCAGCCCAGCGCTGAGGACGCAGGCGGGTGAGCCACAACCCCCCTGGAGGACATGGGCAGGTGAGCCATGGCTCCGCCCAGGAGCACCCCAGCACTGAGGTCACAGGCGGGTGAGCCACGGCCCCGCTCTGGAGGACACGGGCAGGGAAAAAACCTCAGATGAGTAAAGAAGGCGATATAACTGAGGAAGATGGGAGGGGAGAAGAGGGAAGCGCCCTAATGCACAGGACGTACATACACAAATATATCAAAGTCAACTACTATGCTGAGCAAGAGAAGGAGGGAGGGGGAGGGAATGGGGTAGGAATTGGGGGAGGGCTAATTGTCTGATGCGTGCATGTATACTTCTACCATCCTGAAACCCATCAAGATGTATGATTACAAAGCACCAATAAAAAAAAGATACATCTCCAATACTTTTTTTATTTTAAGACAAGTTCTCACTAAATTGCCCAGGCTGGCTGGCTTTGAATTTGAGATCCTCCTTCCCCAGCCTCCCAAGTAGCTGAGATTATAAGTGTGTCAGCACCCACAGCTACGCTTCTCCTATTTTAATGGCACCCCAAGAGCTAATTTAGGTAATAGAGCCCAAATGCTTTACATGAGGAGGCTTCCTAGTAGGGCTGGGGATGTGGCCCAGTGATAGATCACTTCCTTAACATGCACAAGACCCTGGGTTTGACCCCCACACTGAGGAGAGGGGACTTCTAATAGGAGTGTAGAATACTCTTTTTTTTGGCGGTACTAGGGATTGAACCCAGGGGCATTCTACCTCCAAGCTACATCCCCAGCCCTATTTTTTTTAATTCTTTATTTTGAAACAGGGTCTCACTAAGTTGCAGAAGGCCTCACTAAGTAGCTGAGGCTGGCTGCGAACCTGAGATCCTCCTATCTCAGCCTCCCAAGTACTAGGATTACAAGCGTGCACCACCACGCCTGGCTAGAATATTCAAAGTAGAATAAATATGTATTAATTTATAATACAATTTTCCAAACACTCTGGACAAACACTCTGAAAGCTAGAGAGGTTTTATTATACTAGCTAAGAAATCTGAGATTTAAGAAATCATTTTGCTTGGCCCAGGGTCACTTAGGTAGTACATGGTGGATCCCAAATCTACACCAGTGTTTGTCAGGTTTCACAGCCCACACCTTCCACTGCATGCCTGACCCAACAGCTACACCCAACAATTGACAAGCTTTCAATACATTGGTTCTGTAACAAGGACTTAGACTCTTCAATTTGCCTGCAAATGTGGAACAGGTGGCTAAAAAAAATAAAATCAAATAATAGCAGCATTAAAGGATTGGCATCTCCGGCTCCTTTGCTCTGAGTCACCTAGAATTCCAGGAACAAGTCTGATGGATAAACATCTGTTGAGAAGCCGAAGCTGCCCCCCAGGCAACAGCAACTTTCTTATCAGCTGACAAGGCCCCACCTGACCATTCCTGAGATAATGATGGAGGAGACCACACTAGATCATGATCACCTGTTTGGCAGTTGTGAAGAGCCTCCAGCTATGCAAATCCCCAACCACTGACCTCATTCTCCTTTCTATA
Organism: Glis glis; assembly: GCA_004027185.1. Classification (NCBI taxonomy): domain Eukaryota; kingdom Metazoa; phylum Chordata; class Mammalia; order Rodentia; family Gliridae; genus Glis; species Glis glis. Next base: position 951 of record PVJS01054522.1, on the reverse strand, counting down.
AAACCTCAAAGTCATTGTCAACCCCTCCAAGCCTGGTGTAAATACAGGGAAAAGGACTTGGGTCTCCTTGTGCTCCCCATGTAGATGTACTGATTAAATACCATTCATGTTTTTCACCATACCTTTTCTGTTTGGTTTTTGGACGAGTGGCTGGACCTGATGTGTTGGATCCCCAGAGTCAGGCCTCTGGTCCAAGACTCCGGTAACAGCTGGTACACTGTTGCGTCTGTGACTGCGTAGACCACTCTCTCTTCTGGTGACACCTGCCCTCACCTTCACTCTCCAGGCACAGGGGATTGTTCTACCACCCTGGTAGCTGAAACTTTCCTCTTCCATAGCCCCTGGGCGTGGTTGTGCACACCTGTAATCCCAGTACATGGGAGGCTGAAACAGGAGGATCACAGGTTCGAAGCCAGCCTTGGCAACTTAGCAAGGCTCTCAGCAACCTAGTGAGACCTTGTTTCCAAATAAGAAATAAAGTCACACTGGGAGTGTAGCTTGGTGGTAGAATGCCTCTGGGTTCAATCCCCAGCACCACACACACAAAAAAACTAGATATGGGAGGATCACGATAAACAATTGTAGGAATTGGTTACTGATGTCTAACAGAATGGTAAAAATAAGCTTGTAAAAATTCCTCCACGTACCTCGCTTTGCCCTACCCCCCCCTTTTTCTTCTGCAGCTGTATCTTTAAATACCCTCCTCTCCCCTTGCTGAGGGTCGACCTCCTCTCCTGTGTGAGATACGAGCCCGGCCCCAGTATACTGGTTCAATAAAACCTCGTGCGATTGCAGCAAGATGGAGTCCTGAGAGTTCCTGGGTCGGCGCCGGGTCCCGTGGCTAGAGCAAGAGGTCCCTTCTAAAACGGGGTGCCTTTCATTGGGGGCTCGTCCGGGATGCCCGCCCCCCACAACTCCGGAGACCCCACTTGGAGGTGAGATTTTGAATTT
>PVJS01054521.1:0-12933 GCA_004027185.1 Glis glis | reverse complement strand
GGAACAACATTCTAACAACCAGTGAACAGTTATCCCACATTATTTTCGTGTTAGAATACCCACAGTGGACACTCTTCGTAGAGGAAACGAGTAACCCCTGGCATGTCCCAACCACCAATACTGGTGTAGTGATAAAACTTTCAGAATCAGAAAACCATAGGTTTGAATCCCAGATTTGTCAGGTATTAACAGTTATGAAAGTCTGACCTCCTTATCAGAGTTTTGCTATCTTCATCTACAAATCAGGGAAGTTTATTATGAAGTTTTAATTTGTTGTTGCAAAGTAGTTGGCATTTAGGAAGAGGGGAAGAGGAGTGTGATTGTCTGATGACTCTTATCTTTAGGTAACTCGGTCTTTTTAGTACTAGCAATGTTGTCTCCTCCTCTGCCAGTTTCCGGCCCTGCTCGCTGCAGGCTTGAGGCAATCCTTATACCTCTGGTATCCAGACAAATGAACCCTAACTCAAATGCGGGTCCAGGGGGATAATGTTCTTATGATGAACTCTACCAACCTAACTTAATTATAATTATCCCCTGTTGGCACTGCTTCTGAAAATATACAATTAAGAAGGAAACATGGCTGGGCATGATGGTACATGCCTTTAATTTCAGTGACTCAAGAGGCTGAGGCAGGAGGGTTGCAAGTTCATGGCCAGCCTGGGTAACTTAGTAAGACCCTGTCTCAAAGTAAGTTTGAAAAAGAGCTGGGGCTTGACTCAGTGGTAGAGCACTTGCCTAGCATGACCAAGACCCTGGGTTCAATCCCCAGAAGTGCAAAATAAATAAATAAAGAATGAATTGATGAAATATATAAAATGAGTCATTAGATAAGTAACAGCATTTATCAGGATATTCTGCAATCTAAGGGGAGATATATAATGTTAGAGATGTTTTCATAAACATCAACAGTGAATTAACCATGATAAAAGAAAGAAAACAATGGAGAAATTCAAGGTAGGAATTCAAAAACCTAACATTTACTGGACACTTACTATACGCCAGGCACTTGCTCATTGCTTTATGTTTTAATCCCTAAAACAGCTCTTTGGAAAAAGTGCTACTACTGTCCCCATTTTACAGATGAAAGCACTAAAACTCAGTAGAGTAACTTGGGCAGAATCTCTTAGAGAATGTGGCCATAGTGGAATTTTACCTCAATTTTTCTGGCTCTACAAACACTGTCTGATCCAGAGCTTTGTATTACTGAGCAAAATTTGTGTGGTATTGGATATAGATTTTGTAAAATAGTATACTATAATTTCAAAATAATGTACAGGAAAAATTATTTAGCCAAGTTCTATGGTAATATGCTTAAGATCTTGCCTTGGTTTCTCAAATCCCTTTATTAACACTGCTAGAGTAATATAATCTCATTTTAAAACAAAGAACCTAAAGACAGATTCCTTTTGGAAATGGAGCCTAGTGCTGGTACCTGCCACCCAGAGAGAAGACTCACTCTAGAGCGCAGAGATGCAGGCCCGAGACCATCCATCTTCCAGGGAGAACAGCAACCTGGACCATTCACAAGGAATCCCTGAGGATACTCATGGAGTGTTTTTTTCTTTCCTTTTTTTGTTCTTTTTGGTGGTACTGGGAGTTTAACTCAAGGGTGTTCTACTTCCAACCTATACCCTCAGCCCTTTTTTAAATTTTGTTTTTGAAAGGGGTCTCGCTAGGTTGCTGGGCTCTCACTAAGTTGCTGAGGCTGTCCTTGAACCTGCGATTCCTCCTAAGAGTCTCAGCCTCCTAAGTACTGGGATTACAGGTATGCACCACTACACCCGGCTTCATGGAGTATTATTAGGGACTTAATACACTCTTTTCAGTAATATATGGAGGTCTATTATAACTAGAAGAAGATTTTTTAAAAGGTTAGCCTCAATGAGGAAAAAATACCTGATATGATAGCATTTTCATAAATTTAAAACCATACCTTTTTATTCTTTTTCTTCTCACAGGCTTAGCTACAGACAAATCATGGTTAGGACAGTTGCCTGTATCTGGTATGGTGTTTTGTATTTTTATTATAATAGTTCAAAGTGGCAGGAATAAAACTAAAAAGTATGGGGGAAGCTGCCTCTCCTCCATGTACTGATGTACTCTGCTTATTGTGTCTAAAGGAAAAAAATAATCTGAACTATAACCAAAACTATTCTCTGTGCCATTGGTTGGCATCTTTTTCTATCTACATATGAATACATATATATTTGGATTTCTGAGCAACCTCATGGAAAAATCTAACTGAAAATAAAGAATAAATCTTGCTATAAGAGTCTGACTCTATCAAACTGTACAAATGTACAATTCTGGTGAGACCTTTAATTCATTAATTAAAGGAAATATGAGTTTAACAACCTGTGGGAACATATGAGAAAGAAAAGTAAAAGTAAATGTCCCTTTATTTGGAAGAGTGGAGAGGAAAGAGGACGTGAACTCCTGACATGTAATGAGAGGGAAGACTTGCTTGATCCAAATTCTGGAACCAAGCCTTAGGAGATGCGCATGCCTTTAAATACAAGAGATGCTTCAGGAAGATTTCGTAACACAGTAGTTAGCACACTTACAGAAACTATCACATTAGGAAATGTCACAGTTTCAGTGGAAATGTAAGTTCACGAAGTGCTTGGTAATTTGTGGGAACATTCAAGTGCTGTGTGCGTGTGTCCCGATCACTCTGAACTACATTATGATACGAACTACAATGCACCAATAAAAGTATATTATAACAACAACAACAATAACAAAATGTATGGAAACATAAGTCATGGAAACTGCAAGGTCAAAAGACTAGTAATTATTCTGGACTTGAAAGAGTTTGGGTGGACAAAGCCAATACCGCATTTTGTTTCTCTATGTTCTTGTTAAAAAAAAAAACACTTTAGCTCTCAATCATTACTCTACAATAAGTGTATATCTATTGCCCAGACCCAAAAGATACCCCTCCGTTGTTGAGCCACTGCTGTGTCTTCATGGTCACTTTGTAACCAAAGGGAAAGGTTCTGAAACTACATCATTAAATACTGATATTTGAAAGCTGTTCTTATGAGGGTCTGTCCATAAGGAAAAGAGGCTCGAAACCAAGCTAAAAAGCAAACTAACAAAACAAAACTTCAGGAATCATCTATAAATTCCACTGCTGAAGTCTTATTTTAAGTACCCAGGAAAAGACGCTCAGTCTAACTGTGAAATGTGGGAGTCAAGAATACATTTTTTTACCATTACTCCTACTGTAGTCATATTTCCTATAGACCTTTTAACTTCTGTCTGCAGTGCTTTTGTTCTTCTCTAAAACTAAAAGTTATAGGTATTTGGATTTGCAATTGCCATATACTATACAATTTTAGCATATAATTGGAAAGAGAGCATGTTCTTTTCTATTAAACACAAGGAAGAAAAACATACCATATACAGCACTATGCATTTAGGAAAAGGAAAGAAATGAGTAGGTAACAAGAGTTAAAAAAAAAAAAAGTTCTCATTCTTTACCAATTCACAGCAAAATCCCAAAATCTCTATTGACACATTTCTGTTGGGGCCGATTTTCAAGTGTCTCCTCTATTAGGGTTACTCTTCAGTCAGGTGTGGTTGTGTTTGTTTGTTTGTTTGTTTGTTTGTTTGTTTGTTTTGGTACTAGGGATTTAATCCAGTGGCATTCCTTCTCTGAGCTATACCCCAAGCCCTTTTTATTTTTATTTTGAAGCAGAGTCCTACTAAGTTGCTGAGGCTGGCCTCGAACCTTCCATCCTCCTGACTTAGCCTTCAAGTACTGGGATTACAGGAATATGCCACTGAGCCTGACTCAGTCAGTTCTTTTCTATGTGTGCAGCCCAACTTGAAACAACAAAATAGTCAAAGAATTTCTTAACTGAGGAATAAATTATGGAGGAGAATTTATGTCTCTGCCCAGAGAACACCCAGCAGTTGATGTAAGGGGGCTGGAAGCAGGCTGGCAAGGCACAGTGTATATACTTGGACATGTTGCATGTGTAGCATACCGTTTTACCAATCCCATTCTAGCCACTATGTATTGAACACATACAATGTGCTAAAATCATAATCACATAAGCTCCTGGGGTGCAGTTAACTCTTGAGTCAAGAAGTACAGCGTGAGAGAGTCGGGGCCAAAGGGTGGTAGGAGCCCCACGTTTGCAGACATGGATCTAAGGGAGCAAGAGGGAACTCAGCATTCTGAGTGGTAAGTCCCGCTCCGCAGCTTTATCAAGGCAAGGCAGTAAAGGACAACAAAGGCCAGGAGTAGTCAGCATTTGTTCTAGATAGATGCTGTCCAGCCCTGCTTGCTGCAGCCCCTTTTCAGGTATTAACAATGAAATCACAAAAACTGACATAAACTACTCTTTCAAGGACAAGTTCAGTTTTGAATGTTAGAACCTTATTAGAAAAAAACAGGAAAAGCATAAAGTATACCTCATCTGCTGACTGGTATTTATATTATCAGACATGGCTGCTTTCCTATTTAAGTGCCTTTCATCCCTTAACACCCAACCTTTATGAGAAGAAAGGAACATCCTACACAAGAAGAAAGATGCATTTCAGAAACACCAAAAGGACTCAATGAGTAGATTTTTATTTGTAATTCAACAATGAAAACAACACAAAATTTGGTTCTACACTTTCTAGTTGATTGGGGTTTTCACAGGTCCTAATATTCTTCATGCTGAATCCTCTTAATCTATATTTAGCTCTGAAAGTGGTCCACTGTTTGACCTTGGGCAAGACAACCGTCAGTCACATTTCCTGCTATGTTGAGCTTCAAATAAAAGGTGCTTTAATAACTCAATACATTATTACTAAAGTATTTTCTCTACTAATGCTTAAAGGGATAACAAAGAATAAAGTAAATCCCCAAGAAAATGAAAATTCATTTATACTAGATGAAATGCCATTAAATCAGGACTGTTCTTGGCAGGTCTCAGCTTCTGTCATGGTCTACCACAACCCAGGCTGAAATTCATCCGATACACTATGTCAGAATATATTCATTTTGATTAGTCTGTTTATGGACACTTCTAACAACATACGGTAACTGTCAGAACTCTTGATTAAATACCCAAAAACCAAAATGCTGAGTCTATTTTCTGTTAACACATTTCTTAATTCACAACTGAAAGGTTTATCAAAGGATGCATTTGGCTGCAAATAAGAAAAAACTTGATTCCAAAAGAACTGGCCGGGCATGGTGGCGCACGCTTGTAATCCCAGTACTTTGGGAGGCGGAGACCAGAGGATCCGGGTTCACGGCCAACCTCAGTGCGCATACGCGCAGTGCGATCTCTCTCTCTCTCTCTCTCCTCTCTCCTCTCTCCTCTCTCCTCTCTCCTCTCTCTCTACCTAGCGAGGCCCTCCGCAACTTCATGAGACCCGGTTTCAAAAATAAAAGCATAAAAAAATAGGGCCGGGGGCGTAGCGCAGAGGTAGAACGCCCCTGTGTTCAATCCCTGGTACTGAAAAAAAAAAAAAAAAGAACTGTCATTATCTCCTATAAATTGTGGTAGAGTCGCTGTGGGGTTGGTTAATTCAGTCGCTTCACAAGAGCATCAAGACTCATCTTTCTAGTGTCCCATACTCAGTATGGGTGCTTACGGTCACCTATCTGCCCCCCCCCCAAGGTCAGGATGCAAAGTCCAGACACCATGTGTAACCCAACAATTTCCAGCTAAAAAAATGACATTCTCTTCCCTCAAATCTCTTTTTGTCAGAAAAAAAAAATGTTCTCTGAGCTTCCAAGCAGACTTCCCCTCACCTATCAGAATCAGGTCCCATGTCACATCCTAAACTAATCACTAGCAAGGTGAATGGAACCAATCACCAGGCCCACGTGTCCTGACGCCACTGTATCCCAGTGAAGGGGAAGAACAATGGACTGGGAATAGGCAAACCACTAGTGTCTGTTAGAGTCTTACACTTGCCTTTTAACAAAAAATTGCCCTCTACTTTTGGGGGAATTAAACTTCAGAAAGTGACTGAATGGGGCTGCTATGGTTTGGATGTGATTTGCCCCCAAAAAGTTCATATGTTGCAAGTTTGGTTCCCAGTATGGCAGTGTTGAGGTGGTGGAACCTTTACGAGGTGGGGCCCAGTGCAAGGTCATTAGGTCACAAGGACATTGTCCTTGGAAGGGATTAGTGCTGCTCTCCCCAATGAGTGAGTTCTTGAGAGACTGAGTTGTTATAAAAGAGCAAGTCTCAACCCTGAGTCCTTCTGGCGAGCTCGTGTGCCCGCCCCCCCCACCCTCTCTTTTGCTTGCACATGCGCGTGTGCTCTCTCTCTCTCTCTCACCACGTGACCTCTGCACATGCTCCTGCTGTGATGTGACCCACCATGTTATGATGCAGCCCAGGAGGCCCTCACCAGAGGTAAACAGATGGGGGCCACCCAATCTGAACTTTCAGTCTCTAAAACTGTGAACTAAATAAGCCTCTCTTCTTTATAAAGTACCCACTTTTCAGTATTTTGTTATAGCAAGAGAAAATGGATTAATAGAAGGTCTATAATTTTATATGCTAAGAAAAGAAAAAGCCCAAGAAACAAATTGCTAAAAGTGTCATGCTAATAAAAAAAAAGAACTATCATATGCTATCATATGTGGATAAATGAATGCTGCAGTTATAAATTAAATTCTTGTTAAAATACATGGTTGGAGAATAAGTAGTCAAACTGTAAACTGCCTTTCTCTGAACCTCACTATGCTAAGACTGGCTGCTCATGTAAAAGCCTTTGCTTTGATCAAAGATGCTATCGATGGATCTCTGGTATGAAATATAAAACCTGTGATGGTCAAATGCTGTTTCCTTTACTCACAGTCAGAATAAAGATGAAAAACTCATCCAAATCAGGACCACAGTCAATAGAATATCAAACAGAACCACAATTTGTGAACAGATAAACTGATGTTCTTTCAGTTAGCTAGTTAGTACTTCCAGCATTTTGTATAAAACATACCAAAGTCAGATAAAATATCAAAGGATCTTCATAGGTCAATGAAAAAAGACACAGAATTTGAAGTTCGTAAAAGGAAGTAACATCTATTTCTTGAACCCTTGTTAGCTTCTCCATTTCTACCAGCCCAAATTTCACTGTAGAAGATGCACATTTAAATAGGACTTTTTTCCCCACTATTTCTGTCCCATAGACAAAAAAAATAGGTTTGCCATATTTGCTTAAATAATTTCTGTAACTTTTTATCTGTATCCTAGGCCTTTGTTTAAGGTCTCCATCCTTCCTCTACTATTTTTATCTCAGATAAGTAGCTGCAAAGCAAGTCTGAAGTACCAGGTTTCCCAGGCACCCTCTGAATCCCGGATCTCTCTAATATATCATCTATGCCCTAACCCTCTCTCCTCAACACGCCACTTGACTGGATCACAAGTGCTTTCATATGCCCAAAATTGAACTCAGCATCTTCTTGCCACCAAAATCTGTTTTCTCTTGTGATTTTCTACATGGCTAGAGGGCACTATTGTCTGCCAATCTCGAGTCTGGGAACCATCTTAGGCTTCTCCCCTGCCTTTCACGATCCACCACAAATATTGCTTCACCTGCCTACCCAGATCTGTAAATGTGCCTTTCCTTTCCTATGTCCACTGCAAGTGCTAAGTGGGTAATTATCATGACCTGCCCAGACTAACATTATGACCCTCTTGCTAGTCTTAGTGATTAACTATCCTGTTCCCCTTCAACTATATCGACTGGTAGAATGACCTTTCTAAAGCACAAACCTGATCATGTCATTTTGAGTTCCAAGATTTTTGATGGCTCTCATCTCCTACAAAATAAGATCTGAGCTTCTTAAGAAGTAATTCATCAGCCAGGCGTGGTGGCGCACGCTTGTAATCCCAGTACTTGGGAGGCTGAGACCGGAGGATCCGGGTTCGCGGCCAGCCTAGCTACTTAGTGAGGCCCTCCGCAACTCAATGAGACCCTGTTTCAAAATAAAGAATTAAAATAGGGCCGGGGGTGTAGCTCGGAGATAGAATGCCCCTGGGTTCAATCCCCAGTACTGCAAAAAAAAAAAAAGAAGTAATTCATGTACAGAGAGAATTACTTGCACATCCCTGCATATAATCCACTGGGTGGCTTCTCATGCTGCTTCCTCAGCCTATAAACACCTCCTTTTTCTTGCCTCCCTCCCAACATTCTCATTTGCAGCTCAACCCTTTCTTCTTCTGAGCTGTCTTTCCTACAATCCCAGGCGGAATGAGTTCACTCAATTGGTTCCCATTAACTTCATTACAATCATTATCACTTTAAATTGTAATTGTCTGCTTGCATGACTTACCACTAGAAAGTAAATGCCTTGAGAGTACAGTTCACATTTGCCTATCTTTGATCTTTAATACACAGCATAGTGATTGGCACTTGGTAAGTTCAATAAGTATCCATTCAATAAATTGCACGAATAAATTATAACAAGACATTTTCGAGTGAAGGAGTCATTATGCGCACAACAGTTAGCAATGCTCTGAGTGCCTGGAGGGAGCTCTGAATGAACTGCTAACGCAGGCAGTATGGGTGGATCTTAAATTCATTCAGCCACTGTGACAATCAAGAGCCATCTACTCACTACAATCGTACTTCACCCTCCCCATTCCTATTAAAGAGTAATGATGTAACAAAAGAAAAATGCAGAACTGGATTTTCAGACAGAGCTGGAGAATGAGAATTTTATTACTTCTATTGCAATTAATCTGAGATACAATAGAAATCAGAAATCAGAGTCTAGCTTTGGCAAAAACTACAATACAACAATTTAACACATAATAGAGAATTTGTGAATTCTAATGGTAGAGAAACTTTATGAGATTATCCAGACCTCCAGATCAGACAACTTCATAAATGTTACTCACCCTTCCACCTTAAAAAATGATCAGTAAACACATTTTGAAAACCCCTCAACACCCTGTTCCCATGTCTTAACACTCCTTTAGAATCCAAAGTCCTTCCTAATGCCTAGAATGTTGTAATCTTAGCAAAGATTAAGAAGAAACTGAAATTTTCTTTTTCTTATACTAACCCTTCCTGAAGTCATTCTTCAGCCTCCTCTTTCCTGGACATAAGATTTCTACACACATCTGTTATGAAAACAGCCCGGTTAGTGAACACTGTGCATGTGTCAGGCATGATGCTCAGAGCTTCTCGTGAATGACGTCTCATTCAGTCCTCACAGTGGCCTCATAAGGTGACTATTATTAGCCCCATTTTATGATGGTGTAACTGGATTTAGAGACGTTAAGTAATGCACACCAAGGTGCCCTGCTGGGAAGTGGCAGTGACAATTAGAACAATGTCTGTCTGATCCTAGAAGCTCCTGGGTCACTATGTTTCTGCTCTGCCGTCTGTTTGCTCACACTCTCCCTCTCTTTCCCTTTCTGCCTCTTCTCCAAGCCCTCCACGCTTCACTAAAATAGAGATGAATTCAATGAGCTTTACAAGTTTGTCTCTTGTAATTTCACCTCATTATCAAATTATTTTTAATAACAATACATTAGATTTGCCACTTTGTTTTTCTCATAGTCAAAAGAATTAAACCAAGTTTTATCTTCATCTGTGTATTTCCATACATAAATTATTACAAATAGAAGCATCTCTATATACTTTTTACTTTTGAAATGCAGTGCTAACCACTGGCTAATTTAAAGAAGCATTAGAAATAATGCAAATCTTTTAATATCATAAAATGAGTATCCTGATGATAGGAAAGTAAAAAATTATTGCAATAAGTATTCCATAATAATATTTTTATAACACTATATGTCAGGCACTGTGCTAAGTGCTTTGAAAACAATAAGTATTAGTGTAGTGAAAAATTTATTTGGAGGCAATTAGGCAACATGACAAACTAGTAGCAATAACTGTTGGCAACTGGAAGGGTCTCCTAATACTAATTTCCTATATCTTTTTTTTTTTTTTGTGGTACCGGGGATTGAACCCAGGGGCATTCTACCTCCGTGCTACACCCCCGGCTCTATTTTTATACTTAATAGCTTTGTTTGAAAACAAACTTTGAACTCCAAGAATTTCAATCACATAGTTTAATTTTTCTTTTTATTTATAATTCAATATTTACCTTCATATTTTCAAAAACACTTAAAATTGAAGGTTCTACAAATAACTCATGAAGTTATTTATTACTGCATCACTGTAGTTGTGATGCTTAATTTGTCAGATACTTAAAATTATCACTTAGCACTCACTGTCCCTTTACTATGTAGGGTTCCTAAGAGGTCTAAAAAAATCATGGTTTGAAACCAGGCCAATAGATTAATGGATTTTCAAAGTCGCCTAAGCCACAGATGCCACTTTATGTTAGCATCCAGATTAATAGCTGATACACCAGTTAAAATACAATGAGCCATAACGAAGATTGATTTCTCAGTTACTAATCCAGAAGCTTCTTGTAACTCAAGCAGATGTAAAGAAACACACTGAGAGTTCCAATCTCAGTTGCTTTTCCTTTTTATTACGGGCACATAATGAAATTTCAAATATTTTCTCTTTAGAAGACATATTTCATTAAAGAAGCATAGAAGAGGACAATTCAATTACTAAAGAAACAAGAATGGCATTGAAAATATAGCACTTAACATGTCAAAGGTTCTACTCTTTCAAAAACATTGTACTGTCTAGGTAAGATGAAATAAGTCCAAGTTAAACCAGGATAGACTTGGTTTCTTTATTTCATTCCAACATAGAAACTAATAGATTCCCCTTTCACACTTCCAAATATACCATATAGATGATATAGTATTTGGTCACCCAATCTCTGTGTCATTTGAGGAAATACTGAAATACCCTGTACTCAGTTCTTAAACTACTTGATAATTCTGACCAGAAAAAATTTCCAACTGCTCGAGTTTTCAAGTAAAAAAAAGGTATGCAGTTCTATAAGATTCTCTCAGAGTTTATCCTAAACTGTTTTTTTTCACTGTTCCCTCTTCTAACATGCTTGAAATAGATTCATCATAATCAGTCTAAGTAGAGATGAAATTTTCTTAATCATCTCCCTGTCAGCCTGTGCAAAAGAAAACAAGACAAAAATTTTGGTCCTGCCCACCACAGTGGAGACATTCCTATATTATCAAATATCAGTTCCCCATAATAATGATTTTTTAAATGAGTCTTTTCATTTAGAGATGCTCTTAATAACCTGGAGTACTTTTGCACTGTTACATTTTTACCACAGAATTCGCAAATGGAATTTAAAGAGGGAGGAAGAAAATAATTAAGAAGGGAGGAATCAGACCAATTTATATTTTAAACAGAGATAGCTTAAGTAGCCAACAAAATTAATTTATTGGAAGAATTTGTTAGAAATATTGATGAAAATTAGCCGGGTATGGTGGTGCACACTTGTAATCCCAGTACTTGGGAGGCTGAGACTGGAGGGTCCGAGTTCACTGCTACCCTCAGCTACTTAGTGAGGCCCTCCGCAACTTAGTGAGACCCTGTTTCAAAATAAAGAATAAAAATAGGGCAGGAAGTGTAGCTCAGAGGTAGAATGCCCCTGGGTTCAATACCCAGTACTGCATAAAAAAAGAAATATTGATGAAAATTAAGAGCATTTTTTGAAGATTACATTTTTCAGTTTCCTTGGGCCAATAAACTAAAGCAGAAGTCTTAAACAGTTTGGCCTCTAGACTCCTTCACTCTCTTAAAAATTACTGACTGTCCCTCCCTCTCCAAGAGCTTTTATTTATGTGGTACGTATATATTAATATTTACTAAATTGAGATAATTATGGATATTCTTTGATACTGTACTAAAACTTGATAAGTTGCAGTTTTTTCAAATTTACTTGCAGTGTAGAATCCTAACACATACCAATAAAGTTCCATATTCTTCACATTCAGATCTTTTTAGCTACCTTGAACTTTTGATGGACTGCTTCTCCATGTGGAACTTTTAATCTGCACTGGTCATTTTAATAATATTGAATCCCTACATTATGGAGATCTTCCAAATTTTGACACAACTTCCATTATAGGACATCAAAAACCACATTCACTAATATCACCTCCATCATTAGAAAAATCTTTAAGTATGGATTGGTGAAGAGACATAAATAAGCTTTGGAGTGATGGAAATGTCTGGCATCTTGATCGTGATGATGTTTTCACAAGTTTATACATATATAAAACCTCATCAGTCTGTACACATTAAATATGAATAGGTTTTGTATATGAGGTATACCGCAATAAAAATAGATGTGATCCCAAGAGAGTGTGATATACGAAAACAAACTGGGATAATGGATTATTCTACTCTGTGCTGCCTTTATGTACAAAATTTCCTATAATAAAAAAGTGGGGGAAAGTTTTTAAGTTTCGTTTAAGTCAAGCTCATGGTAACAGATTAAAGTTTTCCAAAATTCTTATTTTTGCCTGAAAGCCTGCATTTCATCATCAGTAATGAGTAATGTCAGTTGTATTTGATGTGATGGGTTCACTTGTTTATTTTCAAGACACTAGCTGAAAACCAGTTTGTCAATTGTTCAAGGAAAAGTGTTTGCAAGAAAGAAAGTGGTTGCCTTAGCTCACAGCTTAGTCCAGTGCTTTTTATTGGGTCAACCTCACACTTCAGTGTGCAGCAGAAACGCTTTAACGCACACTTCCGATTTCTGTTAGATTATTAAAAAGATGCATACTCAAAAGGCTGAGATGAAACATAACTAATCATTTTTACTACTGTAATACTAGCTATTCCAGAGACTGAGGCAAAAGGATCATAAGTTCAAGGTCAGCCTGGACAACTTAGTGAGACCCTGTTTCAAAAAAAGGGGGCTGGAGATGTAGCTCAGTGGTAGAGAGCCCCTGGGTTCAATCCCCAGTACCACAAAAAAAAGAAAGAAGGAAAAGGAAGGAAGGAAGGAAGGAAGGAAGGAAGGAAGGAAGGAAGGAAGGAAGGAAGGAGGAGGGA